>CABFVX010005126.1:30365-42100 GCA_902151425.1 Timema shepardi | reverse complement strand
AAAAAAAAAAAGAAAAAAAAAAAACTTGACCATGGTTGAGGTCATCATAACGAACTAATTTAGGTGTTAGGGTTTAGTGGTGTTTGCACTCATTCCTGACCTGGGAGTACTGGCTTCAATCCCAATCATATGGACTCCGAATGTTGGTGCAGTTTCTCAATATTCTCTATTCTCTCCTTGAATCATTAGATTAGCAAACTGAATCAAGTTGCGTCAAGTCAGAATAGGTGTTAAATCAATTCATGTTACGCTGAGATTAATACATTACAGCTTTGTTAATTCGGACTAAATGGGGGTAGACCCAGACAGGACTGTCAATTTGTACAGATTTTTGAACATACATTACCTATATCACCCGCCTCGGTGGCGTAATTGGCTAACCCGCTTGTCGTGTTGAGACCCGACTGCTGAGGACGGGGAGATCGAGGTTCGAATCTCGGTCGGGCGAACAGGGGGTGGTTTTTTCCTAAATGGTTTTCCACTCTCTCTCTCCACGCAAATGCGGGTTCAGTTCCTCTAATTCAACCTTCCCAATTCCTAATCCACTAGAGTAACTAGTACTTAAAGCGAATAACCCGAAAGGGTAGTAAGACGCGGTGCTAAATATTATTATTAATATTATTATTACCTATATTTGAATTAAATCAATAAGCATAATCGGGATGTTTATGAAAACTCAATGTTAAGGTGGAAACATTTTCACTTTATTTATTATTATTATTATTATCACCGCGTCTTACTACCCTTTCGGGTTATACGCACTTACGCTTAATGTGTAATGGTAGGGTGATTGTGAGATGAAATGGAGGACCTACAGTTTTAACGTGGGATCCGAACCACGGTGGAGGCCTGGCTTTCCCCACATTCACAAGATGACTTGTCAGAGGTGAAGGAAGGGTTTGGCAATCAGATAGATCTGTGCCGGGACCAAGGATTGAACCCCGGCCGCCAGCACAGAAGTCTGACACCTTACCCCTAGACCACCAGGTCTCCCTAAAGAATTATTGATGCCCTTC
The DNA here is from genome assembly GCA_902151425.1 of Timema shepardi. Lineage (NCBI taxonomy): Eukaryota > Metazoa > Arthropoda > Insecta > Phasmatodea > Timematidae > Timema > Timema shepardi. The sequence continues at coordinate 41,084 of CABFVX010005126.1, read as the reverse complement.
TGTATGCATTGGCTATCTATTGTCAAATAAATTGATGATAGTTGCAAATTAATTTATATAATATTTTTAATTAGGCCTACATATATTATATGAAATGTCATGTAATATCTTAAAATTAATTTCAATTACAATGTCTAATACCTCAAAATACTTTTATTTTTATTTTCAGACGCGGAATGAAATCACCATCACTCCAGTATCTGGTCATCAGCCAATGAAAGCCAAAGATAATGTCGTCCTTTTGGTAAATTACTATTTTTATAATATTGTTTTGGGGTTTTAAGAGTAAGCACAGCTAATTTTTATGTTCCTAACATACACAAAAAAAAAGTATTCACTGATAAACCTAATCATTGATCAAATAGTGTAAGGCAGGCATATTAAGCTTGTGGCCCGTGCATCCCATCATGCATCGCAACTTATTCTTTTGTATCAAAATCGAGGAAATTCAACAGTTTGGAACGTGATCTCTGGGAATTTGGCAAAATTCCTAGAAATCTGGCTTTCGAGCTCAGTCAAATCTATACTCTTTGGTCGACATGAATCGACTCCCTGACCATTGTCGAATTTGTATACCAGTTATTTGCATTGTTTGGCAGCATTTAAGCCTACATAGGTGCAATACTTAAAGCCCAATATTAACACTTTGTTTCAACATTAGCAACAGTGTTGCAAAAAAAAAGTTTTGTTAAAAAAAATAGGGTTGTTTTTATTGTATGTGGGGCCATTTATTCTTTTTATATCAATAATATACTAAGTTACTTGCTTTGATGGCCGCATGGTCTAAGCTGTCACTATCACAATAAGCTAGACTGCTGATGTTGGGCAGATTGTGACTCGATCCCGGTCAGATGTACTGAGGTTTTTTCCTAAATGGTTTTCCACTCTTACTCTATGCATATGTGGAGACAATTCTTCTAAGTTCAATCTTCCTAATCCTTGGCTCATTAGCTTAATTAGTTCATACGCGTATGACCTGAACAAGTACTAAGGGGCGGTGCTAAAAATAAAGTAATGAAATTTTTTTTCCTAAGTTTTTAAATGTGGCCCCCTCATTATTTTTTATGACCAAACGAATTCGAGACACCACCTATATTAGTGTGCCACTGGAGCTTGAGGGAAGGCCGAAAAGCAGCGAGAAAAATTTTAAGAATAAAAATAAATCTTTTGAAATCTAATGATCAACTTTTTTTTTTTATTAAATAACACAATGATTAGAATCTTAGCTACCTAACTTTTAAACACAATCTTATTATTTATTTATTTGTAGGTATTTAACATGCACTTTCTTAGCCGACTGATTATATCAACACACGAGAATTTCTATGAGCGTGAGCGAAAGGGCATACCAATATTGCCAGGAATGATATTCTCACACACCTTCCAGGATTCCTTTACATGCCCACAATCAACATGGGACTGATGGTTTTACTTACACTCCGAAGGAAGTCGTGTTACAGATTTTATCCCTCAAATATTATTATTAACACCACGTCTTACTACCCGTCCGGGTTATACGCACTTACGCTAATGTGTAATGGTAGGGTGATTGTGAGATGGAATAGAGGACCTACAGTTTAACGTGGGATCCGAACCACGGTGGAGGCCTGGCATTTCCTCACATTCACAAGATGTCTTGTCAGAGGTGAAGGAAGGGTTTGGTTATCAGATAAATCTGTGCCGGGACCGAGGATTGAACCCATCTATGACAGTTCACCCCTAGACCGCCAGGTCAATCTAGCACTCAAAAATATCCTTTGACCCGAACTGGGTTTGAACCTACTAACATCGGATCCTGAGGCTAGTACGTCGCCCCAAGATAACCGAGATGGATGACACTCTTAATGCTAATCTTTTCTTAAAATATAAAATCCCTTGTTTAAAGAGCAGCGAGTTGAATAAGGTTCAAAATTGCTGCATAAGCTCAATCTACCAGCGAAGCAGGTCTCTATGTTATTGTAAAGTGTGTGTCCTTAAAATAATTTCCCCCTCCTTGATGTGGCTTGTTAATTAGGTTAAAGGAATTATGAATAGTCCAAATATGCATTAAAACATGTAATACCGAGTACAATTAATTTTAATTGCATAGTAAAAACAAAATAATTGATTAATGCAGTTACATTTATTTTGTTTACTTTGAAAGCATTTCGAGGAATTAATGTTTCTACCATTGTAGTCATGAAACAATAATAATAATAATTACCTACAAATTACTGGAATCGTATCTGATACAGTTTCTTTCCTTACACATAACAGTTAATAAAAACAGAGACGTGGAAGCATTAAATGTCGCATGTATATATTTTTTAAACAAACTTTAGTTATTTTGTATAGCCAACATAAAAAAAATTAATTGATAAAATCTGACTGAAAATAGATCAACACAAAGTTTTCATTACATTATTATCTTCACTGCTTGTAATACAAGCTGTCTAAGACAAAAAAAAGGCCTGTAATAAAATCACTGAAAATAGCCCATATCTCGCAAACTAAAAAATTTAAATATCCCTGAATAAAATCTTATCAAAATTAATAAAATTGCTAAAAAAAGCCAAATTATTCTATAAGTGATAGCTAATTACTCTTGAAATATACTTGATGGTTCATTTCCCTACTTATAAAAGTACGGCAACTATGTTGCGATAGTTCTATCCAGTCCACCTCATTAAACCTCATCACTTCCAGGTCCATTCTAATGTTATCCTCCCATCTGGGTCTAGGTCTTATCGATGGTCTCTTCCCATTGGGTTTGCCAGTCAGCACACTGATCACGGTTCTAGATTCTCCCTTTCGCACTGCATGTCCTGCCCACCGTAATCTACAAGATTTTACTATAATAACACGTTCTTGTGATGAGTACAGGGTGACCAACTCATGATTATGTAACCTCCTCAACTCCCCAGTATCCTTATTGGACCAAATATTTTCCTAGACATTCTATGTCCTGTTTCTAATCGCCACTCTTAATATTATTGTTTGTTAAAATTGTACCTAAACAATATTTAAACTTACTAACCATTTCAAATAACATGTTACTCATAGGAATCTCTAAAAATTATTGTCTTCAATCCGTGTTCGTCGTGTGATATATTTTTAACGTTCGATTCTAAACCTAAAATAGGGACATACTGTAGTTATTAACAAGAAACTTTGTCGCTTTGTCCCCCATCGTCACCGCGGGAAATGTCGAGTAATCATTCAAATACGAATGTACCGCACACATTTCTTGTCTTTTCCTTTCCCTTTTACTCCCGGACCTTGCACGAGCCGAGAATTGAATTGGGCCACTGATATGATGAACGCTCTTAATTAGTACATTTGTGCATAACTGGGTAGTAAGACACGGTGCTAAGACAAGTTATGGCAAATACTGGCATGTACTTAGTGAGCTGTCTTTAGAATCCATTTATAAAGTAGCTTTAATAACATGTAGATCATACTGTCTTTTTGTGTGTGTGTATTATATATATCTCAAACTAGCAAACCTTATATATATATTATTATTATTATTATTATTAGCACCGCGTCTTTCTACCCGTTCGGGTTATACGCACTTACGCTAATGTGTAATGGTAGGGTGATTGTGAGATGAAATGGAGGAACTACAGTTTAACGTGGAATCCGAACCACGGTGGAGGCCTGGCATTCCCCACATTCACAAGATGTCTTGTCAGAGGTGAAGGAAGGGTTTGGTAATCAGATAAATCTGTGCCAGGATCGAGGATTGAACCCCGGCCGCCAGCATAGAAGTCTGACATCTTACCCCATAGACCGCCAGGTCACCTATATATATATGATTATTTAAGGTTTGTTAGTATTACTCTTTTTAAAATCCGCCGCAAATGTTTTCCAGGAAGATGACGAGCAGGAGGACAGCGCGGACCGCCTAGTTATTGACGAATCGGGGGATGGTCAAGGGAGGACAGCGGACGAGGACGCGACCGGTACCGAGATGCTTGCTGACGACGTGCCCGAGTGTCAGGGCTGTCACCAGAGGGCGGCTCAGTTTGTGTGCGCCGGTTGCGGGAACCAGTGGTACTGCAGCAGAGACTGCCAGGTAGAGGGGAGAGTCTTGATTTTACCCGGGATAACTCATGGTTTTTTTTTAGGTTTAATTTTAGATTTTTGGGATATTAACAGGGGTGTGAAGGATGAACCCCTACGAGATAGTATAGAGGAGATTATATTGAGGTGCTATGGACGTGCGGGGAGGATGGAGGGAGGGAGGATTCCAAGGAGGATGCTCAAAATGGAGGTGGCGGGGAGGAGGTCAAGAGGAAGACTCAGGACAGGTGGATAAAGTGATTGCAAAGGAGTTAGGAGAGGAGTGGAGGAAGAAAGGTGGGAGGAGGACAGAAGTAAAAGGAGAGGCTCATATTTGATACAGACCCTGCCGGTGGCAGTAAACCGTGCATAGTGATGGTGATGGTGATGATGATGATGATGATGATGAACATGGGTATCATTAAAACTGTTTATGGTGAATGTGGGGGTGGGGGGAAACTTAATCTACAACTAATTCCCGTCTTTTTGTAATAAGGAAGGTGGGGGGGCTCTTAATTTGAGATTGCGTTATCCTCTCTTGTTTTGGCATAATGAACACAAAACTATGTTCTATGGCTCTATACATCTATAGACTTGTAAACATAGTTTAAAAGTTGACATCTCTGAAAAGACCACATATTTCTGTTGATCATTAAGAGCTAAATGTCCGGGAAACGAAAGGTAACTGTTATAGGAGCGTGGAATGGATCTTTGGGAATAGAATGACGTCATTCAATAGGAGAGTCACAACACATTGTATTGTCATTTGTATTTTCCTCTTCCTCTCTTTGTTCTCCTACTGCCAGACACCTTCACCCAAGAACGTTATATTATTATTATTATATTATGGGGGCAAAAACAAAAACTTGTAATTATAGACCAATTTCCCTATTAAACACTTTCTTCAAAGTATTCGAGAAAATCATACATGAGCATACTTTCCACCACCTTAAAAATAAACTTTTAGATAATCAACATGGCTTTATAAAAAAATAAATCTACTGTCACTAATTTAGTAGAATTTCTTTGGGCATGTTGCCCCTCAAGTCTCTGCCCAAGGTCAGGTTGATGCTATTTATTTTGACCAAAGTAAGGCATTTGACTTATGTCAGCATAGTATTATTCTCTCTAAGCTTGGTAATTTTGGACTCTCTCATTCTTATGTAAATTGGTTCAGCAGTTATTTGCATGAAAGATCATTCAATATTAAAATTGATTCACATACCTCAAATACATTTTTAGCCCCCTGTGGCATACCTCAGGGTTCTAATTTAGGTCCTCTTCTCTTTAATGTGTTTATTGATGACATTGGTAAATATTTGAACTCGTCTAGTTATTTACTCTTTGCTGATGATGTAAAATTATTTAAAAATATCAAATGTATTGCAGATTGTATGGAGCTACAAAATGATGTAAATGGTATTATACATTGGTCTTTTGAAATTGAAATGTCTATTGATAAATCTAAGACCAAATCTATAACTTTTACCAAGAAAACTAATCCTTTCTTTTTTTACTTATAAACTGGGCAATGAAAACATAGTTGGTACCCTTTATATTAATGATCTTGGTGTTTTTCTTGATAACAAACTTTTTTTCCACTATCATGTTGACCATGTTATTTCCCAGTCATTGAAATTACTTGGACTTATAAATTTATTACGTCATCATTTAGGAAAGTTGACTGTTTTTTTTATGTCTGTTCTACACCGTGGTTAGATCTAAGTTAGAATATGCTACTGGGTTTTGGAATTCCATTACCTTAACTGACTCTCTTAGGTTAGAAAACGTTCAAAGAAAATTTGTCGCAGGATTTATTATGATTATGATAAAATTCGAAAACTCTTAGGGCTCCAAACACTCTTCTCGCGTGGACTTTATTGTGATGGCCTTTTTGTTTTTAATATTTTCAATAACAAAATTTATTGCAAATTTGCCCTTGATCATGTAGGCATTCATATCCATTCTCGGGATTCTCGTAATCCAAAATTATTTTTTCTCGATAGCTCTTATAAGGTAAGCCCTATAGGTCATTATATCCATAGAACCAATTCTAGATTTGTCGAATTCGACTTTTATCATAAAAGGAAAGCTAAACTCAGAGAGTTATTTAAGGAAATCCCACATCAATATATTTATCATGTAGAGGTTCTGCCTATAATATCTAAATTTACAATATTCTGATTTATTTTTTTGCATATTGTTACTGCTTTTAACCATTCTTTAGTTTTTTGTTATTATTGCTATTTTATTATTATTTTTATTAATTTTTTTTTGTTACTATTAATCACTATATAACATTATTAAGCCATTTTTGTTTATCTTATTTTCTCGTGTAGATATATATATATATATATATATGGTACTTATGTACTTTCAGTGCTGGCGTGTTATAGGTCCTACGACTGTTGGCCAGCACTATAATAAAGGAAATTGAAATTATAGTTTATAGGCCCATCAACACATTGAGGTCATTAGGGCCTTCAAAAATATTAAAAAAACATAATAAAATCCTCATAGGGGAGAGACATAATAATTCACCTGCATATGGAGGTGAACACACAATATAAAAGGACAATATGTGATATCTATATGATTATAAAAAGAATATATCTCACTATGATAAAATACCCGTTGGAGACACTCCATAAATCTACACTAATATTATAAAAAGGAAAGATTTTTTTTTTTGTTTGTAATGGATAAACTCAAAAACTACTGGACCTATTTTAAAAATTCTTTCACCAATATAAAGCTACATTATCAGCGAGTAACATAGGCTATATTTTATTTTGAAAAATTTAATTTATTCCTCATAAAAATGTCGATAGTCACTCATATTTTATGGTAGAGTCTATGATGATTCTTCAATATGTGTTTTGAAAATAATAATGCGGGGGAGGGGGGGAGGGGAGAGGGAAGGGTCTTTTAGCTTAGGCGCAGAAAAATTTGTGTATCTTATGTTGTGAAAGTTACCAGAAATAGGGTTTATTTAATTTAATTACATTCCGTCAAGCAGCCACATGTATCAACATAGCATATATCAACATTCTTTCTCGATTTTTGTTGCAGGTGAACGCATGGGAGGACCATTCAGAGGTGTGTTCGGGTTAAGCGTCCGAGAGTCTTCTTAGAGTGTGAACGCGAGACTTTGATATAAAAAAAATAAGAGACTTCGTTTAGTGCCAATGTGAACTGATAAGGATAATTTTTTTATTTAAAAAAAAAACTACAGTGGGTGTTATTTTTACTAATACCCTCCAATCCAAAGTTCAAATTACCACCAACAATTTCTATATAAAATATAGTATATCTTATAATAGCTATAAACTACAAATATAATTTATAATTGATTGTTTAAACTGGTGACATTTATTTTGACATTTTGTGAAAAGCTTTATGTATGTGATTTTTTTAAAGTTTTTCAAAAATAATTTTTTTTGTTGGTAAAACTGAAATCTAGCCGGTGCTTGAACTGTTTGAGTCTAGTTATTACCGGTGTAAAATACACACATTTTAAAGACGTTGCCTGCCTGTGATGTCATAGCGTATCAAGATAAGAATTCCCTTGTTAATATATTTATGTTTTATTCTGCAAGTTTCGGAGATATAACATTGAAACAAAAACCACAAATTCTTAGATAATTCTAAAAAATAGTTTTACATTGTCATAAAGTTATTATTTATATCTCGAAGTGTTTTTTTTTGTGGCTATTTGGCTTGGTCACAAAAAAAAGTCCTATAGGACTCTTCCTGCCACGATGTAAATTAAAAAAAAAATCAGTACTAGCAAATGTATATCTAGAATAGGAAACAAGATGAAAAGTTAATTTTAAAAAGCAAGTATAGCATTGTATAGCCTTGTAAAAGTGTGTAAACTCGTCAGAGTAAGAGGGGAAGTGTTATCATTAGATAAACATGAGGCCTCGCAGAGTCAACTGCTCATTTCCTTCCCTCTCTTTCTATTTCGTAAAATGGTATACTAGTGAGAGAGAGCTTAGAATGCTTAGGCGCGTAAAGTTTATATGCAACCCACTTTGCAAAATAGCTTCATTAATATTCAAGTCGGCAACGTCGTTAAATTAATTATCATTCAAATAGGCCAACAGAAATCCAATTCAAAACTTTATTTATTAGTGTGTAATAATTTTTAATCAAATGTCATACTTTTGGAAAATAAAGATTTTAAAAAATATTGGGATAGTCCAGTCAAAATAAAAAGATTAAACTGTCGGTTTTCAAGGTGATTATGCTTTTATATGGAAAATTTGGGCTAGGCAAAGAGGAGGAAATGAGAAGCTGCTAGGGAGGGGGAGGGGGGGGGGAGGAGGGAGGAGAAAGAATAAACAAAATTAATGCAAATATAATAATCTTCGTTAAATCCTGAAACTAATTCAGATTCACCTTCATCAAAATCAAAAGGAGTGCGATTAGTTTATGCTAAACAAGATTCCGTTCAATTGGAACTATAGTTTGGTCCACAATAAACTATACATTATTTCTTTTAGCTTTTTTTTTACTCGTTAGGGTTATTCTACTTAATGTACTAACCATGCTAATGTGTTAGGTATGAGTGAGATAGAATTGAGGAAGAGTATCCGCATTTGCACGGAAGAAGAGGGGAGTAACATTTAGAAATGGGAAAAAAAAACAGTAGACTCGACCGGGATTCGAACCCCGATCTCCCTGAAATAAGCAGGCCAAAGAGAGAGATAGAGAGAGGTGCAAGGCCACTGAAGCGTGTGAGGATGATAACATTTAAAGAAAATTTACCCCATTATTTGTGAAGGGGGCACGGTAAACCATTCATAAAAGGCTCCTCTCTAAACCTGATCACAATTCTAACGGTTCCCTCCCAGTAGTACTCCGCAAAACCAGACTAAAACGAGACTTATGAGTTTTTGTGTCCACCAGCGTGGCTAAGGTAAAAAAAAAAAAGTGCTATGTTACAGATGAAACATTACTTTAACCATTTAGCTTGGTTATATTGACATTTTACTAAATTTCTGGTTTGAGATCTTGTCTAGATAGCAGTTTTACAAATTATAACCTTTGAATTTACCTAGATTTTATTGTACCTGTCATGAAAAATTTGTAAATTTGTTTTTTTGGTATTGTTTTAATTTATTCCATAGATTAATACACATAGATTTAACTTGCGTCTCCACAACACAATATGGGGAACCAATTAATTAAATGGGATACTACTAGCAAAAAAAAAGTATTTTTGAATCTATCTATTATATGAGAGCTATTTTACTCGACGATATACAATGTCTAATCGAGCTTTATTTTAATTACCGTACATACCTTTTAAATCACAATTATATTATGACTAGGCTTGTAAGGTAACGTAAATACCTAATTTTTTTTTTATAGGAGGCCCACTTTTGACTAGCAACATCGATTAAAAGTCACCAAAATTTGTCATTATATAAATGTGTTTTATTTTGATTTATTAATTAGAATATTTATTTAAAAAGTTATCAAAAGCTTCCAATATCACTTCTTTTTTGATTACTGTATAGTTTAAGGGTGACCTGGTGGTCTAGATGTAAGGTGTCAGACTTCTGTACTGACGTCCGGGGTTCAATCCTCGATTCCCGACACAGATTTATCTGATTACCAAACCCTTCCTTCACCTCTGACAAGACGTGTATTAATCACAACTTGTGAATGTGTGGAATGACAAGCCTCCACCGTGGTTCGGATCCCACGTTAAACTGTAGGTCCTCCATTTAATCTCACAATCACCCTACCATTACATATTAGCATAAGTGTGTATAACCCGAACGGGTAGTAAGACGCGGTGCTAATAATACTGTATAATTTCTCTTTACATTGTTAATCAAACAGGATCAGATTATAAATACAATTTTTGATGCGTTCATTTATAATATTTAGGGGTGTGCGAGATTGAGATTTTTCCGTTCAAGAGGAGAGAACCAGAAAGAGACTCGACAATCTTGACAAGATCGGGAATGAAGATTTTATAATTACTTACTTCGGGAAGTGAACGGGGAATTAAAAATGTAGTATTAATTATTTCTGATACTATCTTAAAAAAGTGTGCAATATTTAATTTGTTAAATGAATACCTAATCGAGACATAAAATAGATCAACTTTCCAGAATAACTTGAATAAATACCTATCACATATCAAATAATAATAGCAAACATAAAAAGGTTTTATAATATATATTTAGCACCTGCGTCTTACTACCCGTTCGGGTTGTACGCTTTAAGTACTAATTACTCTAATGGATTAGGAATTGGGAAGGTTGAATTAGAGGAAGTTAAGCCGCATTTGCGTGGAGGGAGAGTGGAAAACCATTTAGGGAAAAACCACCCCCAGTTCATCCGAGCGAGATTCGAACCTCAATCTCCCCGTCCTCGGCGGTCGAGCTCAACACGACTCGCGCGTAAGCCCAACTACGCCACCGAGGCGGGTTAAAAAGGTGTTGAATCACTCAATCTTCTACAACCTTAATTGATGTTGTGACAACATGAGCTTACAGTTTTCAAAACACAGGCTTCCTATAAAAATCTCACTATAGTATAATATCTACATGGATTTACGATTTATAGTTAGTAATAATAATAATAATAATTAAAGAGTTAGTTTATCTTTAAATTTTTAAACCGGTTCAGTGTCTATTTCACTTGAGATGTCCC
>CABFVX010005126.1:2372-23957 GCA_902151425.1 Timema shepardi | reverse complement strand
CGTCTTACTACCCGTTCGGGTTATACGCACTTACGCTAATGTGTAATGGTAGGGTGATTGTGAGATGAAATGGAGGACCTACAGTTTAACGTGGGATCCGAACCACGGTGGAGGGCCTGGCATTCTTCACATTCACAAGATATCTTGTCAGAGGTGAAGGAAGGGTTTGGTAATCAGATAAATCTTTTCCGGTACCGAGGATTGAACCCCGGCCGCCAGCATAGTAGTCCGACACCTTACCCCTAGACCGCCAGGTCACCCCTTATAGTATTAGTTATTGACATTTAAATATATATATATATATATTTTCCACTTCCTTATTCCCACAATCCTGACTAAAGAGACCTAGAATGGCTTCATTAATAATACAAGGCCTACAATGAACTGTGCCAGGCCTCCACCGTGGTTCGGATTCCACGTTAAACTGTAGGTCCTTAATTTCATCTCACAGTTAGCTCTTTTTCAACGACTTTTTAATCATGTTCACGGAGCTAAGAGACTAGGCTAGATGAAAAAAGGCTCTAGATTTAGCCTTCATCTAACAAATAGGCATTTTTTGATATTTGAAAACTAGCAGTGAGCTTTCTTCTTTACCTTGAGATAATTTTCTTAATTTTCTTTCCCATCTTTCTTATTGACATGATAAGGGAGGGAGGGTAGGGGTGAGGTTTGTACGTAAAGGTCGAAGGTGAATATAAATTTAGACAGAATAGAAAAGTTGTTTCAGAAGTGTAACATTGTATTTTAAGCTGAATAGCATGGCAGCAATTGATACTTTCTCGCTGATCGAGGCAGCCACCTTAAACAATATGGGATTGGGCAACATCAAGTGTAGTAAATAAGTTGAGGTAATTTTACCTACTTTATATGCACTCCGAACACTATAATTAGTAATTTTAATAATATTTTAATATTTAGCACCACGGCTTACTACCCTGTTCGGGTTATACGCTTTAAGTACTAATTACTCTAATGGATTAGGAATTGGGAAGGTTGTATTAGAGGAAGTGAACCCGCACTTGCATGGAGGGAGAGTGGAAAACCATTTAGGAAAAACCACCCCCAGTTCATCCGACCAAGATTCAAACCTCGATCTCCCCGTCCTCAGCAGTCGAGCTCAACATGACAAGCGTGTCAGCCAATTACGCTCTCGAGGCGGGTTATATATAATTAGTAAACCAGGGTAGGAATATGCCTACCTATTGTATGCACTCATAAAAATAAAATAAACAACAGTTATATATTAATATAATTTACTTTCAAGACTAGGTAGTATTGATTTGTTTTCTATCTAACTTGAACAACAGAGGAAAATATTAACTCCGGATTCCTTTTATTCATATTCACGACAATTGTATAAAAAAAAAAAACGAGAAAGATTACTAGTGGATATCTTTTCTTCAGTAAATGCCAATAGTTTTACAAAAACCCTTACGAATAAAATACAATGAGTTTGTAGACAAGGTGTCCTGTTATAGCATAACAGAGTTCTGGGGAATAGTTTTGAACTGATTGTTTAAAAATTAACATTAATAATACTGAAATAATGTTCATTTTGACCTACTTTAATTAAAAATGCACATTAATAAAACGAATATATCCAGAGAGTACAGGTATCATAATAAACTTTAGTGGTACAATGACAAAAAAGGTTAATGCATTTTGTACTCACCTAAATCTCCTAGTCCATAAAGATCTTGAAGTAAAAATTTAAAAGTCAATTCATTTAACGTTAATATAGCAAAACACCAGTGCGAATATCTAAAGTTATTTTAAATGTAACAATTTCCATGTGTTCACCTAATTTTATTTCGGCCAATTTGACTAAATCAAATCCAACACTGTAATCTTTTACACTTCTCTTTACAAACTAAAAGTATTTAAACTTATTATGATTTATACACTTCATAATATATCAATGCAATTTCAAAAATTAAAACTTGTAAACAAGTTTATAATCATGGTGATTAATCACTTCAAACAATTCGAACGTTTTAAAAAGCACCGCCCAGATCGTCAAAGCCCAAAACATGTGAAATACGAGTTGAATTGTCCGGGCGGATGAAAGAACTAAGAGAGAGAAAAATAGACAGTGATAACAGTGTTGCCAAACTGTGAGAAAATCAAATCGTGGTAATTAGACGTTGCCAAGCTTTAAGTTATACGGTTCTGGCTACTACTTAGTTCCGGTGATCAGATAATAATAAGAAAAAAAGCGTATATTAACACTTGAGCAATTCAAATATTGTAGAGAAGGTTGAACTACAAAGCTTTTATCTTTAGTTTTTAAGTAATATGGGGACCAGAGGAAAGAACATTAATAACATAAAATAAACACCTTATTACTAATAAACACGTCAATTGAAATAATCGTTTGCTAACGAGTATAAACATATTTAAATTTGTTTGTTAATTCTAAATATCTATACAATGATGCTAAATTACATAAACTAGCTCCGTACATTGGGGCATGAGGGGCTTTATACACATTGTACTAGATTTAAATTCTAGCAATATTCTTATAATAAAATATATTATAGCAGTGGTCTCCAAGCTTCGCACAGTTTGGGCGTAATTTTTGTCCTTGGGACCATTCAATCATCTCTATACTATACTGGATGGATGTAAACACACCCCTTGCAGTGGATCAAATCATGACGTTAAACTTTATCGTCTGCTTGGTTGTGAGGGGATGGATTTAACGGTTTCTTTCAACGTTATTATGCAAAAACGTGTTTCTGGTTAATACAAGTATTATTGTTAGAAAACAATGAAATTTTATAACCCATTTGGCTGAAGACACATTTACGTTGAAGGATATGACATTCAGTTTTATAAAGGAAATATCATGCAAATATGAATAAAATCTTTTATATATTAAAATATTTATCTATCACTCATGTTGTTTACATTCCGCCAAGACTACAATATATTTAAAAGTGTATGTAACATATAGGATATATATATATATATATATATATATTTCTGAAACACACACATATATATGTATATATATATATATATGTTTAAGAAACAATATTTTAAAGATTCAATAACTATTATAAAAAATTGTAGCTTCAAATATAATTACATTTGTTTGAGTGACAAACTTTGTGTAGTAGTTTTACATTCAAGCTATCATTTATGTTATAGGCTTGTAGAAATTATTAATATATTACAATATATTTAAAATTAGCTCTTGACTTGTATAGCAAATTTCTTTCAGACGCCATATTATATTTAATGTTCGATAACTTTAACGAAATAAGGTTGCTTGTGATTGATTAACAAAGTTTGTGTGGTTATTTGAATCATTTAGATAATAGGGCTTGTAGGAAGTATTACTGTATTGCAATCCATTTAAAGTTGGTTCTCAGCTTTTACATTGCATTCAGAATCATATTATATTTAATGTTCATTAACTATAATTAAATTAATTACTCTAAATGGATAAAAATAGAATCAATAGAAATATTCTATTGATTCTATTTTTATCAATTTAGAATATATATTGTTCCTTACTTCAATTAATTATGTTTTTTATGTAAATTAATTACTTTTGTTCGAATAAAAAACTTTGTGTGGAGGTTCAAATGCTCATTTAGGTGATAGGATTGTAGAATATATTACTATACTAACCTACATCGACTTATTTATAGAAACACGTCACAAATGTTGAACTTAATTATCCTCTTCAAACCTTTTATTAACGTATTTATTTCATTTAACTAATCATACATTGATATATCTAATTTTATATTCATCATCTAAATTAGCAAACAGAGCCAAAATGTTACAATGTCTTGTTTCTATGTAAGAGAGAAAGAGATACCTGAAAATTTCTCTCTCTTCTACACAATAGTGTGCAGACGACAGCTAAAAAAAATTAGCACCAAGTGGCCATCCGGTTATATTATAGATATCAAATAAACCATCATGGCTTGTTCGCCTACAAGCGTTCAAATCATAGTTTTCAATTACTGTGCTCACCACACCCACATCCATCCTAATTTAATTACAGTTGTTAGATAGATATACTTTAGAGCAGGGACTGCCAAACTCATTGAGTCTTGGAGTTACTTTAAATTTGTCAAACTGTTTTGCGAGTTACCCAAGTTAAAACTGTGTATTATCGCGTATTGGCTGTTATCTTAGTATATATATATTTGCATTATCGCGTATTTGATGTTAATGCAACATATATAGATTGTTTGCATTATCACGTATTGGCTGTTATTGTAATATCACACCGTTGTTCAATCAAGGGTAGACTCTAGCCTGAATTGGCAATTCTAATGGAAGTAATGTTAAAATGCTAGTACATTTTGTTCTAAAATTCACTTTTTACACGTTGTGAGAAGAAGGGTATTGATTTTCATAAACAATTCTTTAAATTGTGGTAAATTTACCCCCATTCGATTAAATTTATTAAAATGTTCATCTGTAGCCTAAGCCTTATTGTATAATTGTTTTTTACTAGCATCCAGTGGCGGCTCATGTATAGGCACTGCAGAACTGCAGCACCCCCTATTTCCACTTGATATTATCGATAGCATTTAATATCCTGAGTCCTTTTTTTATTTAATTCTTTATTTATTTTTGTAGTACAATATATATTCCTTAAGCTTAATGTCAGTACTTCATTAGATATCCACCAGTTTATGAAAAAGATACAAAAATCTTTGTATGGAACTGTGCGCTTCACAGTGCCAGCGACGTGGTGTTTGACTGTTGTGCACATGTACACATAGGAGGGGGTGGAGAGGAAGGCAGGACTGCCAGGTAGAAAGAGAGCACTTTTGCCCTCACAGTGCCGGCTCTGGTGTGATGGTGGAAGGAAGTTTTTTTTTAAACTCAGCGTGTGTTGTGCCTAAAAACCGTGTACCATATTCTTGAATGGTATAAAGTGTAGAAGAGTGTAGAGTTGGATTATTATTCTGCTTCCAGATATTCTATTTGATTAATTTTTTTTGTTCTTTTATTTAACATAAAGACTAAATGCACTTACAGTGCTTTCTATGGAGAAAAATTTCCTCAATTGTCATTCAGAGATAAAGGAGAAAATTATTGAACTTTTTGCGCAAATTAAAACAAGAAAAATGGGTTTAATTTAAAAAAAAAAGCTTGAATTGTAACAATTTAAGTTAAAGTAAGTAAGAAGTTTGGTTTTTTTTTTGTTGAGAAGTTCCTGAAAAGGTTTCTTGAGCAGCACCCCCACTAATTTTAGCTACAAGCCGCCACTGCTATCGTCAGTTGAGAATGATGTCTCACAAAGTCTGGTAAAGCAGAACAAAACCTCCACTTTAAGTGAAATAGAAATCAGAACTTGATACTTTTCTTTTTAGAAAAGAGGTCACATATCCTAAACTTGAGGCAGCACTCTTCAACAATAAGCGTCTTTGGAAATTACAACTTTTTTTTTTCTGAGCGAGCTACCAGTGGAATGGTGACACTTGCTTTAGAGGAAACACTCTTATCTGCTAGAATGGAGAAATGAGATCCACTTAGAACATATCATCCATTGTACACCTGGCCAAAATAATTTGAATTCTGGGCTTCCCGTCACCGAAAAACCAAATCAAACGAGCGTAACATCCAACTCAGCAGTATGTTAGATCTTGTGGTATCAGTGTCACTTGCCCAAAAACCAGGTTGCTAAAATCAGCTAAGTCCAACTAAAAAAATGGGCGAACTTTGGGGCCCCTAATCCTTGGGTGCCAACTCCGGACGTATCGCTCACATAGGCCAAAAACCGAACATGCTAACATATCTCATTAAAACCAACGTATAAGGGTATATGTTAAAAAGATAATATTTTAAGATATCTCCCAAAGTCTCCTTTTATCTTGATCAAAAGTATATCTTCTTGGAGATCCAAAGTTTTTCAATTAAGTTTCTATTACTATACGGAAATCATTGAGTAGGAAAGATTTCTATAGTTATTCTATAAGTTTTCAGAATATTCAATTGTTCCCATCCAGTAGTGTATGCATGATTGCGAAGTTAGGGGAAGTAAGGGGACTCAAGTGGGCCCCCCCTTAATGGCTGGAGGCCATTTTTTATCCATGATATACACCTAGAAGTTTTTTTGGAAGGTTATTTAATCGGCCTTTGTTAACTTAGTAATTTATATTTTTAATATTATAAACGTGATAATCTAACAAAATAATAAATAAATAAATAGACTTAAATTAAAGTTAGCTTAACCGTCACAAAAATCACCGATTATTTATTTATAACAGGTAAATGTCTAAACCACTGTGCAACTCCTCGATGGAACCACTTGTGAAGCTGGAAGATTCGAAACCTGCAGCAATCTTCAGGACTTAGGCCACTTCCTGGACCGCAAGAACATCAATTAGGACTACTAGGGTGGATCAACACAAGGATGTGTGAAACTTATTATTTTCTTTGCTCACACTGTTTAACTGGTCATACCTCCTACCCATTTTATTTTCTCTTCGTATCTGCATAGATCTCGAAGCATCCTCAAACTATGGTAGGGAGGGCTCAAGCGCCCACCCATATTCAATTTTAAGACTGTACCAATTATTAAATTGAATGTATTAAAAACTATCTATGAACGATTATTCTTGACTCCGGTTTCCTGGGTTATTTTCCCGCTTCCCAACTACCAAACGAATGAATGTATATATCAAAACCCTCAATCATTCTGTTTCCTTAGATTTGTTCATAAATGCATTGAAAACCAGGTTTATAGCGGCATGCTACCAACACACAAAGTTATCACTGAGGTCAAGGTTAAAATAATGAACGAATGGTATTCCCACCACTTTACTAAGCTATTGTGGGTGCACATTAACAATAAACATATAAATTATATAGCACCGTGTTGTACTAGTTGTTCGGGTTATACAGCTATGTACTAATTACGCTAATAGTTTCAGGGATTACGAAGGTTATATTTATAGGAAATCTACCCAAATTTAGGTGGAGGGAGAGTGGAGAACTATTTTGGAAAACTTATCCTTAGATCGCCCACTGGAGATTCAAACCTTGATCTCCCTGTCATAGGCAGTTTAGTTTAATGCTAGAGTAGCGCTCAGACCATGTGGTCAACGAAGCGGGTACTAAGTAATATCAATAATACTGCTTTTAAAAGTATGAATTTAAATAGACATAAGATATTGTCTGCATCTAATAACTAATCTAACACTTGTATTAAATCGTCCAAATTATATTCCTAGTACCTTGTTGTTTATATTTGCACATGTGACATTCTTCACAGTCACCATCTGCAAATATGACAGTATTGTGTGGGGATTTTTCAGAATTGAACTTTGCATCAGCTCTCACCAAAATTATTATTAAGTATGTTTTACCTATGGCGGTATAGTCATCTGATTTATATAAACCTTGTATATCCTTATTTGACAGTGATGAAATGCTTTAAATCCTGCCAAATTTTAACTGAGAGTGATTTTCTCAAACGGTTTCCACCTTTCCAATTCATACGGATGCTCTTTTATTCAATCTACAATAGCACTATATATTTATTTATTCTTCTAAAATGTCTAAATTAGTATATAATTAAAGTCTTTTTATTTGACATATTGGCTTGCTTTCTCCATGTTTCATGCATTTACCTCCACCCTTTGATCTTTACACAAACACACACAAACACACACACACATATATATATTCTATTCTTAGAATAAATCCCTCCATTTTAGCACATTTACCTCCTACCAGTACAGCCTTCTTCTTTCAATGCTAGCCTGTTTCCTCCATGTGTGATACATTCTCCCCCTTCCTTCACATAATTTATATGCAACTGTAAAATTATGGTCAAGTATCATTATAAACAAGGAAGTTTTCGACAAGAAGAGGTGACTGCTGACCAACCAATTGAGTTTGGAATATGAGGAATAAACTGATCAAATGCTTCACGCAAAGTATCAGGCCTATATGGAGCAGAAATTTGGACTCTAAGGGAGATGGAAAATAAATACTTGGAGAGTTATTAACTGTGGTGCTGGAAAAATCCTGGAGATCAGGTGGACAGATAGGATAACAAATAAAGAAGTTCTAAGAGCATCGGGTGAGAAGAGAACCATTTTGGTTGTGATTCGTCAGTACAAATTAAACTGGATCGAACATATCCTTACACCCACAACTACTGTCTTGAAAAAAAAAAAGAGGCCAATTTCAAATAAAACAAAAATGAAACAATATTCTAAACAGTATTCAAAAATTGTGTTTTATCTACCCTAGCTAAATTATGAGTCACCGAGTCACTGTAGGTAGAACACAGCCAACACCCCAAAATAATATGGGCATGACCTTCTCTACACACACTAATAGTAATCTAACATAACTTTGGCCAATATAACAATACACAACAAACACAACAATACTTTGCAGAATCAAACCAAATCAAACTAAAAAGTGTCTCTAATCTGTGTTTGAAAACTATGGGCGTTTTTATATGGTTAAACAAAACTGTACAAACAGATAACTATTATTTTTATTAATATATATTAAAAGTGAAATGTTATAGTTTTGAGTTGTTAATTACATTTATTTGTGAAATATTCATATTTCTCTTTATCATTATATTCTCCTACATTGTCTCTTGTAACCAGAATCCTTTCCCAATACATTTTTAGAAAATAGAGTTTCATCAAAGATGATATTCTGTGTAGTCATTAGCTGTACTTGATTTTGGTGCAACTTTACAACTAAGAGAAATACATTTAAATTTGTTTAAATTTGAGGTATTTAATGTGCAATTTCAAGACAAACTTATTGTACAAATACATGACTTATAGACTGACTTAAATCGAAAACAAATACAGCAGACAGTTGTTAATTCATAGCTGTAAAAGTGGAATTACCAATTAAAATGATTACACATTTTTTTGGACATGTTGAAAGACACGCTTTGGATTTAACTCAGGTATAGGACTGGAAATATGAATTCTAAAAATTAAATCTAATACAATTTAGTATAAAAAATATACAACTTTATTATTTTCTGCAGTTAAATAAATATTATAATTAATAATCAGGAAAATCTATCAAGCAATTATACAATGCAATATTACACAAAATTGCAATATAGGAATAGACTCATTAATGATGGGACTATTCTATTAAATTATCTTAGATAAGCCTGTTCAAAATCTCTGGAAGTTGGGGATGGATAATTAATTTTAAAGGAAATCTTGATCTCCTCTGAAGATAATTTTAAACTCTGGAAACCCAGATATTATTTGAAAATGGTTTATTATTTATATGCAGCAAAAGTTAGCCAACTCAATCAATATTCTCTACTGCCCCCATATCAATCTTTAATTGTAGGTAATAAAAAAAATACTATCAAGCAAGTAAGAAACAACATGGAAAAATGGCAGGATAAAAGAGTGAGAGTACAATATGAAAGATTGCTGCATAGAAACTAAACTTTACTAGAGTAAGAATGGCATGTCAAAATCAAGGATTATGATGGAGAAAGTGCTTGGAACAGAATTAAAGAGGCTGTAGTTGAGTGCGCAGAAGATGGGTGTGGACAATTTAAAAGAGAGATGCATGGTGGAATAAACAGGTGAAAGTAGTTGGGAGAGAAATGAAAGAAGAATGAAAACGAATTAGTGATGTGAAGAATGAAACAGAACGTAAGAAGTCGTGGGATATATAATAAGAGAAATGCAAAGAAAGTTAAGTAGAAAATGAGATTAAAAACAGAAAATGTGTAGAATGATTTTGAAGGAAATAAGCTGTTCTGGAAGTGGGTAAAGAGAACGAGACAAAGAGTACAAGGAAAATGTGTCATTAGGAATGACCGTAGTGAGATTATCTGGGATGAAAACAATATCCGAGAGCAATGAAATATTTTAAGGAATTATATGATGAAAAGGTACAGAACGGAGCCAAAAATAGGGAAAAGATTATGATTGGTAAAAATCCTGAGGCTAAGGTATTTATAACAATAAGTGTTAAAGAATTGCAAAGCTGCGGATATATACATGTCAACATTATATTTATTAGTCACACATCAAGCTTCAAATCTATGCCCAACAATAACAACACTTTAAACTTTAGTGAAGTCCGCTGCAAAAATCTAGATGTAAAGTCTCACCGGGATAGATTGCTAGACATGTATTGATCAGGGGTTTACGTGCTTAAAAGTCTTCAAATAAGCTCAAATTAACTGATTAATACATGTGACTGCAGGTCATATGGCTTAGCCTGTGAACATAACAAATTTGATAAAGAATTAATTCTAGAAGTCATCAATATTTACTGGAATTGTTTTTCAAGCTTAGTTTGGTCTGGCAACAATCCATGCGCAGCAACAATAATATAGAATGGGAATAAAACTAGCCAAATTCCTCAAAAGATGAGCAGAAAAATATATTAAGTATTAGCTGATTTGAACCACAACTTTTCCATCTTCAGCCTGATAGTCCAAAACAAGAGTGACACCTTAGACCATTCAGCCACTGAAGCGGGTATCACTTTTCTTTGTTACACATTATCTTAGTCTCTTTCTCTTTATGTTTAATTTATTTATTTGGCATATTGGCTTGCTTTTTCCATGTTCCATGCATTTACCCCCACCCTTTGATCTTTACATATATACTATTCTTAGAATAAATCCCTTCATTTTAACACATTTACCTCCTCCCAGCACAGCCTTCTTCTTTCAATGCTAGCCTGTTTCCTCCATGTGTGATACATTCTCCCCCTTCCTTCACATAATTTATATGCAACTGTAAAATTAGGGTTAAGTATCTATATAAACAAGGAAGTTTTCAACAAGAAGAGATGACTGCTGACCAACCAGTTGAGTTTAGAACATGAGGAATAAACCGATCAAATGCTTCACGCAAAGCATCAGGCCTATATGGAGCAGAAATTTGGACTCTAAAAGGGAGATGGAAAATTAATACTTGGAGAGTTATGAACTGTGGTGCTGGAAAAATCTTGGAGATCAGGTGGACAAATAGGATAGCAAATAAAGAGGTTCTAAGAGCAGGGGGTGAGAAGAGAATGGTTGTGATTCGTCAGTACAAATTAAACTCGATCGAACATAACGTCTTCTGCACAATGTCATAGAAGGTAAGGTTGAGGGAAAGAAAGAGTTTAAGAAGGAAAAAGAGGACAGGATGCATTAGTGGTCCAATTTTACTGACAAAAGGAATAGACCTCTCGTAAGACAAAACCCTTAATAGTGCTTATCAATTCCTCGTGCTTCTTTATCAATGGCCCTGCTCCCTCCACTCTTCACATTCTTTGAACAAGTTTCCATTATACATGTTGGCCTACTACCGTTATGTTTCATACATTTACCTTCAGCCCTCAAATACTTTTAACATACTTCCTCTTTACATGTTGGCCTGCTCCCTCCATTTTTATATATTTACCTCCACCTATTACATACTTTGAACTTGCTTCTTCTTTACATGAAGACCTTCTCCCTCCATGTTTTATACATTTACCACCCGCCTGTGCATTCTGTGTGCACCCTTCCTCTTTACATTTGTACTTATTTTTGGTCCCCCCATGTTTCATACATTTACCTCCACCTATCGCTAACTTGGAACATGCTTGCTCTTTACATGTATACCTCCTGCCTCCATGTTTCATACATTTACCACCCGCCAAAGCAATCTTTGTGCATTCGCTCTCTTTACATGTGTACTTATATTTGATCCCTCCATGTTTTATACATTTACCTCCTCCCCTAGCATTCTTGGTGCATTCCTCCTCTTTACATGATCGGTTTCTCCCTCCATGCTTAATACATTTACCACCCGCAAAAGCTTTCTTTGTGCATTCTTCCTGCTTGCATATGAACTTATGTACGATCCCTCCATGCTTAGCACATTTACCTCCCCCCCTAGCAGCCTTTGTGCATTCCCTCTCTTTACATATGTATTTATATTTGGTCCCTCCATGCTTAACACATTTACCTCCCCCCCTAGCAATCTTGGTGCATTTCTCCTCTTTACATGTTTGCCTGCTCCTACCCTGTTTGATGAATTTTCCTCCTCCTGAAGCATCCTTAGTGCACTCCTTATTATCACATGTCACACCATGTTTAGCACATTTAACTCCCCACAAGGCTTGTCTAGCGCATTTTTTCCCTTTATGTGTTATCTTTGCCTTGGTACCTTGACTCAAAACCAATATAGAGCACTCTTCTTCTTTACATCTCTTCTTAGAAGCGGTTATTTTATTTATTTTAGTTTGAACAGTATGCAATATTCCTCTATTGTGTTTCATATGAGAGGTCTCGTGCTGTCCTAATATACTTGACAATGTCAGATTTTCTTGTTTCTGTAAAAAGAAAACGTATATTACAGTTAAAAAAAAAAATATCCTGGTTTAAATGCCATTAACATTAATATTTGCTGATTAGAATTGTTATATAATCCAATTTAAAATAAGTGACATATGAAGGGTTTAAATCTTAATTCAAAACAACAGTTTAAATAATAATCTTACCGAATACGTTATAATAGCAATAGGTTTTAAAAAAAAAAAAAAATTGTTAAATAGCTATTCATTAGAATTTCTGTTTATAATCAGTTTTAACTTTTATCGGACAGTATTTATATTCGATAATATGTTAAGTATAGGTTGTAAATGAAATAATATCTCTACACATAGCTCCATAAAATCAACTATTAGATTTTATACAACAATTCACAGATGCCACAAAATTGAGATAAAGATTTAAAATATCTTTTGAGGTAACCCCATATGAATACTACTTTAAAAATAGAACTGTAAGCTTTTATGTTAAGTGATGGTTGTAATATAATTCGAAATTTAGGACCTGAAATGAGGTGACACAACATTGAATATTAAAATTAAATTAAATTATCATTATTATAAATATATTTAGTAAAGTATTTACCTATTTTCATGCAGTTGATTTAGCTTTGTTGGGGAATAGTAAGGAAAGTATGGCAATAAATATATGTATTTTATTTAGGGGTCAGTATGAAAATATGTTTAGAAATGAACGCTGAAGAGACTTAGTATTAAGATCCCACATAGCACAGAACTTGGTGACAGTAATTTAGAAATTACTTGGAGCAACATATTATTTGACAGGTTTAATGACTTTAAATATTTAAGAACCATTTTAAATAGCAATAACAATATTAGGTTGAAAATTAGGAAAATAATAAAGTCAGGAAATGTATGCTATTATTCGTTCAGCGAGTTAGTGACATAACACCTGCTATAAAGGGATGTAAGACTCTGAATATATAAAATAATAATCTTAATGGTTGCTCTCAATGGGTGTGAGAGAGCAAGGTAATTCAGAAGATTGTAGGTCCAAAAAAGGGATGGGGCTATCTGGGGAGAAGAAGAAGTTACATGGCAAGTTAAATAACCTGTACTCATCACAATACATTAGTAGGATATTCAAGTCTCGTAAATTATGGTGGGCACCATCATGAATGGGAGAATCTATTATTGACTGGCAAACCCAATAGGAAGAGACCATGGGGAAGACCTAGAAACAAATGGAACATGGAAGGATTACATTAGAATGGACCTGAAAGAGATGGGGTGTGGTGACTAAGTGAGACTAGATAGAGCTAGCTCAAAAGAGGGATGGGTGGAATACTTTTTTAAGAGCAGCAATGGACTTTCAAGCTCGTAATGCCATCTAATTAAGTAATAGTCACTAATATTTTATGTGGAAGTGACAAAGATTAAGAGTTATTTTCAGTAAAATTATGTCATGTTTATAAACAACATAACATTGTACAGCACAAAATATTAAATTATTATTTAACACCTCGTATTACTACCCATTCGGGTTATACGCTTTAAGTACTAATTACGCTAATGGATTAGGAATTGGGAAGGTTGAATTAGAGGAAGTGTGAGAGTGGAAAACCATTTAGGAAAAACCAGCCCCAGTTCACCCGACCGAGATTCGAACCTCGATCTCCCCGTCCTCAGCAGTCGAGATCAACACGACTAGCGCGTTAGTCAACTACGCCACCGAGGCGGGTAAAAAAATATTAAAAGAAGAAGATTATTTTATTGTGAAATGTTCTAATAATTATTCATGAGTTTTGAGCTTTGATTAATTTCAAAGTTGAAAAATAAATAAAAGTACACATTAGGAATTAAGAGTGTTTAAATATAACTTTTTAAATATACATTATTATGATAAAGGAAAAAAACAAGTACACTTGGTAGGCATTCAAACTCAGACAGCCTTATCATTGGTAAACCAGACTATATGATACCATCATTTAGTTCACATGATCACCATTGTGAGTAATTTTATATGTTAATATATGAAAATAATGCAGTGTGGCCACTATCTAAAAAAAACTAAAGTCCCAGACATATTAAACCTTTATATAATCGTCAGTGCAGTGTGTTATTATAAGCAGAATTATAAGCTGTTTAATTCTTCAGAAGTATTGTTGAAAAATAGAAAGTATGTTAATAGTTCATAAGAATTTAACAATTCAAGTTATAGGATGATTGTAAACTTATGTGGTGGTATGAAATCAACTTTTTTTTGTGAAGTTATTTTCTAAACATAGTATTTTATCATCAATTATTTCTAGACCCTAATTACTTTTATTAATCGTTTATTAAGTATCTGAAAATATCTTGGTGATTAATAGATCTTCTTTTCAATAATAATGATTTTATTTGAT
Organism: Timema shepardi; assembly: GCA_902151425.1. NCBI lineage: Eukaryota > Metazoa > Arthropoda > Insecta > Phasmatodea > Timematidae > Timema > Timema shepardi. The sequence goes on along the minus strand of CABFVX010005126.1, from coordinate 9,288 downwards.
TCTTATCACAGTTTTTTTCAGATTTCAATCTTATGAATAAAAAAAAATCTATATTTGCTACTAAACAAAACTGTTGTTTAAGGTAGCTTTGATCAATACCAATAAGTTTTAGTTCTAAATCTTATTTCAATTAAATTTAAGACTATAGTAGTAAAAAAAAACCCTGCAAATCTAGGTAGCTTTGATCAATACCAATAAGTTTTAGTTCAAAATCTTCTTTCAATTAAATTTATGACTATAGTAGTAAAAAAAAAACCCTGCAAATCTAGGTAGCTTTGATCAATACCAATAAGTTTTAGTTCAAAATCTTATTTCAATTAAATTTATGACTATAATAGTAAAAAAAACCCTGCAAATCTATATTAAGTTAATAACAAATGTACACAAAATAATAGTAAAGATATTTATTACCTACTATATTTTTATTAGGTACTACACATAACTTTATAACAGAATATATAAAAATGTTTTCACAAAACTAATATGAATTTCATATCACAAACCAGATTAGTCTTTTTTACCAAATTGGTTTAAATTTTATTTAGCAAAAAGTTTACTCACGGGAAATTCCTCTTTAATAGCAGGGAATGTTTGAGCTCTGGGACAACGTTCTGGTTGATTATAATCATTTACTTTTTCTTTAAAACAATCTTCAGATTTTATTGAAAACTCAATTTCATCCTAGTAAAGAACAGAAGAAGTTTTAAATCACAGATATTTATGGATCAAAGTCGAACACTTATACAATCTAATATACACAATCAGTGAAGCTCACTAAAATGGAAAGGACGACTAGTTATGGATATAAACAATATCAGGTATCATATTCGTAAATTTTTTATAAAAGACACCTAAGACTCAAGAATCAAACCCGAAAGCTACCCTGAGCTACCCAGGATTCATCCCATACTCAAGTACATTTTTCTCTCACAGTTTAAGACAGTATCTGTGATGGATTTGAGGAGTTGTTAACTAACAGTGAGCCATCAGATATTACAGCCACTGGTGACAAGGTAGTGCTATTTTCACCGCCGTATGGTATATTGCTAATTATAAATAATGCTTATTTCAATCTTACATCTTGCTATAGCATAAATACGACTCCTTTGTCACGAGTGGCTTTGGTATCTAATGGCTCGTTGTGAGTTGATGATTTCACATGTCTATTACGGACTCTGCCTAAAACTATGAGTAAGGAATGACACTGAACACTGGATGTACCTCAGTGAAAGAGCATTGGCATGCTAAGCCTAAGGTTTTGTGTTAGATTGCCGTGTCTAGGTACCATTTATCAATTTATTCACACACATACACATATATATATATATATATATATAACATTTCAGAGCATAGTGTGTTACAGGACATGCTTAAGAACATATATATTTCTAGAGAATGTGACACAAAATGAGCTGCCCCCTTCCCCTCCAACAGTGTAAAACCATCACAGTTAATGGGTTGCCTGTAACTGGGGTGTAGTGTTGAGGTTTGTGACTCGGCTGGGTAAACTTAAGTGTGGTTTTCTAAATAATGAGGTCATTGACATTTTACCCAAGTTACCCTTCCAATCCTTAACTCTTATGATAAGTTATTAATTATCAGTAGCATGAGAAAAAAAACCTTTAAAAGATAAAGGTATTGTATTATTTTTGAGGAATTTTCTCCAAATTAAAATTTTTCAATAAGAAATGCATCCCACTCTTTTGACATATGACACTATCTTATAAGTTATACCATAGTGGAATTATTCAAGGCACGCTTGTTACCTTTCAGGATAAACTAAGGGTACATAAGTACACCACTCGCATAATTTCCAAACAATTATAGTTAAACAGGGTGTCTACCGAGTTGGAGAAACCAAAATTAGTGACTTTTTTTTTGGACCACAAAATTACTTCGTTAAACAGTCGAACATTATACAGTGCATACGCCTATTTAGGCATAATGCACTCACATGCAACATTAAACTTTAATAAGATGGCAAAACTTAACCTTATCCTTGGCATCACGGTACAAACAATCGGGCAGGGCTCAACCTTCAAAGCGTCCACAATATTCAAGAAATTCAAACATAAATATTTTTGTGACTTTATGACCAAAATATTGAAAATTTGTGACTTTTCAGGGAATTTTGTGATATTTAATCTAATCTGTAACTTTTGTAACCCAGTAGACACCCTGTTAAGTGCTAACCCAGTGCGTTATGGTAAAGTTCATAAGCATTATAAAGTGCTTAACTGTTCACCAGTACTATTCAAAATCCAAACCCTTCCTTCACCTCTGACAAGACGTGTATTAATCACAACTTGTGAATGTGTGGGAATGCTAGGCCTCCACCGTGGTTCGGATCCCACGTTAAACTGTAGGTCCTCCATTTCTATCTCACAATCACCCTACCATTACACATTAGCGTAAGTGCGTACAACCCGAACGGGTAGTAAGACGCGGTGCTAATAATAATACTATTCAAAATAGAAATGTTTATGGTTCATAAAATAACAATTAAAGCAAAGGGGTAGCTAAACTGACCTACTTGTATGAAATTAATCAATATTTTTATGAAATTATAGTTTTTGAATATTGTATTCTTTCCTGAGTTATTTATACTATGTAATAGCTTTTATCAATGGCCTAATAAAAATCTGCACTTCTTCTAGTGTACTATATGACTTTGTATTTCAATAAACATTAATTTATTTTTATTTAATAAGTTTCCTAACAATCTATCAAATGAAAATATGAATATTACTTAAATTAAATTTATGTTGATAGTAAAAAAAAAAGTTAATTGTGTAGATCTAGATTTAGTTAACAATAATTGTACAAGCGATAACTTTTGAAAATTATCCCGTGGTTCTGTTTATTTAGGATAAAAACAGAAAATTATCAATTTGCATTATGATTTTTAGTAAAAATATTAATATTTTTTTTTACTAGTCATATAAATTTAGAATAATTCCATATCAGAATCCTACCGTGTATAATTTTTTTGGTGGTATAAAATATTATTATTATTATTATTAGCACCGCGTCTTACTACCCGTTCGGGTTATTCACACTTACGCTATATGTGTAATGGTAGCGTGATTGTGAGATGAAATGGAGGACCTACAGTTTAACGTGGGATCCGAACCACGGTGGAGGCCTGGCATTCTCCACACATTCACAAGATGTCTTGTCAGAGGTGAAGGAAGGGTTTGGTAATCAGATAAATCTGTGCCGGGACTGAGGATGGTATAAAATACCTTCAAGAGGGAACCCCCTATTACTATTCTAGAAGGCCATCTGCCCTACCAAAATACTACTACAGTCAGGAAGCTACGACAGGCCTAGCAAGCCGGTAGTGGGAAATATATGGCTTGAATAAAAAACAGACCACAAGCTGGAAACGGTAATCGATGTAAAGTAACGTCCATATTCACCATTTTACTATATGAATGTCTGGAATGCCATTGTTTACTTACAGGAAGTTCTTCTTTAATTGAAGGAATTGCTACGGCTCCTGGAAAATATCCTGGCTGCTGGTAATCATATACCTCTTCATAAAAAAATTCTTCAGATTTTATTGGAATATCGATCTCAGTCTAGCAGGAAATAAAGAAAAGTTATAAGGCTGAGTCAACATGGTATAATAATTTCAAAAGGATCATTAAATTTTCAATGGGTTATATTTGTGAATATCAATTGTTGTTTTTACATTCATTTCCATTGGCTTTATTAATTTTTAAAATGTGATTTTGTTTCTTTATACTTATTGATTACTTTTTTTTAGTGACGTGTCTTACTACCCATTTGGGTTATTTACTTGTGTACTAATTACCCTAATGGTTTCAAGGGAGATTAATTTTTTTTTAATATCCCTCCTCAATATACAGTAGCCCCATGGCTTCTTTGGTGCTGACTGACAGTTCACAGCTGACTTCTGACAGTCAACATTTAGGTATATACAGTAGCCCCATGGCTTCTTTGGTGCTGACTGACAGCTCACAGCTGACTTCTGACAGTCATCATTTAGGTATATACCTAAATTTTGACTGTCAGAAGTGACAGCTGCTAAACACATGTTTTTGCAGATCATATGGTTTGAGGTAGGGATACATAATTTAGTTTGGTAACTTTTCAAAGCTTTTAGCTGTCAGTCAGCACCAGAGAAGCCATGGGGCTACTGTAGGTAGACAAGATTAGAACATTGAAAAATAGCAGGCAGACCTATGCGTGATCCTGAAAAACACCCATCAAAACTGCTTCAAGAAGTGAAAACGGCATTTGGAGCGGTGTATCAACCGAGGAGAGTAATTTGAAGGTGACAAGGCTGAACAAGTTGTAGGTAGAGACACCTTTTGTTTTAGCGATAAAAGTGATTAAAATTAAAAACTGTCAAAATAGGTTGTTTTTTCTAAATGTTCAAGTTTCATGTGATTTCATTGAATTTTCATGGAATTTTATATTTGTGATATAAAGTCAGGGTGGATACAAAATATATTTTACAAAATTCCCTGACTTTTCCAGGCTACATTTTTAAATTTTCCCTGACTACGTTTTTCCAGTTTTAATGGTGGATGATGACTTTTTTTTCTTTATTATTGATCACATATTAAAAAAAATGTATCTACTAAACATAAATGGTTTTATCAGTTAATTAAAAAATTAAAATGTTATTTTATTTAGGTAAACTTTTGTTTCAGTGTTTAGTTGCGAAATTAATTATATTTTTTATACAGTTTTTTATTCCCTGACTTTTCCTTATTTTTAGTTAAATTCCCTGACATTTCCCTGTTTTCTCTGTCATCCAAAAATTCCCTGACTTTTCCAGGTTTTCCCTGTCTGTAGCCACCATGAAAGTGATAAATGCCTTTAGGAGACCAAAAACAGCAATTTATAATTAAAAATATATCTAGATATATCTATAAATTGGGACAATTTGTTAGATTTAACATTTTTTAAATATTGGCCATCCTAAGAAAAACACATTTTAAGCTCTTCGGATTGGTATTTCTTGGTATTTTCCCATAGTAAGACCACTAGCCAATCACGTGAAGTGCCAAAAATAGACCTGCCATGCATCCCCCCCTCCCATTTCCCCCACTGAGCCCAAGCAAGTGAGCCTGTGAGGTTGTCTACTGCCTAGCAAGGACAATCACCGCGTTCTTACGGTGGCTATTTGGTTGTACGCAGTTCGTGTCATGTGCTTGGATCATTGCACACATGCTCACATCGTTATTTTAAAACTGACAGATATTTCGTGAGTGATTCAAGTATCTTAATGTGTGGTGTATATAACAGTCGTCTCGAGAGGGAAAAAATTGGGACACGCTGAAGAAACATGTCCTCTCTAGCGGACCTGTTACAAAGGAAGCGTTGGACGGAGAGGTCGCGGGCTGCGGCAAACGGCAAAGTACGGTTTTTAGAAATGATGCAGAGGGCAAATAAAGACAAGACAGAAAAGACTGCCTTCATAAGCGATTCTATAAGAATGTGTTTGAAAGTAAACATTCCTCTATAAAAAACTAGATCACTCTGCTGTAAACCATTATCTGAAATCGGAAAATGTATTTACATGCCTAGACCTATATGACTGTCAATTCGATTCATAATGCTATTTATTTTATATATAAATGCTACAAAACGCAATTTTTCAAAACCTATATACTATTTTTACAAATTATTGACGCCAAAAAAAGTGTCTCTAGTTGTAGGTACCCGCCTCGGTGGCGTAGTTGGCTAACGCACTTGTCGTATTTAGCTAGACTGCTGAGGACGGGGAGATCGAGGTTCGAATCTTGGTCGGGTGAACTGGGGGTGGTTTTCCCTAAATGGTTTTCCACTCTCCCTCCATGTAAATGCGGGTTCACTTCCTCTAATTCAACCTTCCCAATTCCTAATCAGTTAGCGTAATTGGTACTTAAGCGTATAACTCGAACTGGTAGTAAGACGAGGTGCTAAATAATAATAACAATAACAATAATAATAATAATAGTTGAGGGTTAGACCGAAAAAGTTATTAAAAAAAAGTTCAGGAACTATTTGACACAACCTAATTTACCTTTATTTCCAACTCCTCTTCATGATGAAGATTATATTTCAAATCCTCCTCTGGTTCAATCTTCACGGAGAATGTATCTCCCTCCATTGTGTTATATTGACGATAATGTAGATATTTACAACAAACATAAATATAATATCTTGATTAACCTGCACATAATATAAACTATAAAAACTGAACATTTCATACATTTCTTAAAATATAAAACTAAAAGGTCCTAAATTAATATTTTTATATTAAGTATTAATGGTTTTATATTTCAGTATTTTGTAAAATAAAATAAAATCATTTCCAAACAAACACACACACACATATATAAATTTGAGTCCAAGATATAAAAGAAAACCGTTTCTTTCTGAATGATTCTTAAATCATGCACTTTTTCAGTCTAACCTAAAACTAGAGATGCTGTTTTTTAGCATCAAATATTATATGACAGTTTTTCAGTTTGAGCATTAAGCCGTTAGACTGTATTGATATCTACTCGATATTTATTTTACTTAATAATTGTTCATGTTTTATGGAATATTGATCAACCTATTAAATGTATTTACTTTATTAAATGCAAACAATTAAGTTAACAAAAGTAAAATCCTCTTTGTGCCATTTCACTGTTAGTTTTACGTGGACCAACAGCGGAAGCACAATGGAGGCGTATTCTACTGTACTGCAGCTCATTACTCGAATAACATAAATCTTAAATTACATAAAGTTAAGAGTTTTCAACAATTTGAAATGGAATCCTATTACTACACAAATACTTATTGCTGTTAACTATCTGTCCAATACTTGATGTGAAATTTAAAATAATTTAAAATGAATTCAATAATTTTTGGGGGAAATGTGAGGTCCAGGGCAGTTCCCACTTTATGC
>CABFVX010005125.1:42286-54818 GCA_902151425.1 Timema shepardi | reverse complement strand
GAAGGAAGGGTTTGGTAATCAGATAAATCTTTGCCGGGACCGAGGATCGAACCCCGGCCACCAGCATAGAAGTCTGACACCTTACCTCTAGACCAGCAGGTCACCGACGCCAAGCGTGTTGTATTGGCTGCAGTCCACTTACACAACTTAAAAAATAAACGTTCTGCTTCCACAACATTTTAAGAAGAAACAAACATTCTGCTTCTACATATACGTCCCTTGGAACATTTGACAGTGACGTGACATTGCAGGAACTTGGAAACAGGCAAATAACTAAGACATGACATCCCTTCCTCCTCTTAAACTTTCGACATCCAAGTGACCTATGATTGCCATTCAAGTAAGTGAACAGTTAAAGGAGTATTGTATCAAATAAGGATTCTTTTCATGGCAAGATCAGTATGCACAATATTGGTTTGATAAACTAGTTCCCAAACTATTTTCCCACTTTATCTAATTGGTTCATAAAAATTGTATTTGGATTTTCCTTAGTGCAAAGAAAACAGATTGTTACCAATATTTCACCAATCCCAAGTGCAATTGATGATTATATTTTTCAACCCTGCGAGAATGTACATTTTTCTTTGAAGCCATATATTGTACCAACAAGATACTACAATCTTTAAACAAGCTAGGCAGCATCCATGCATTCATTTCAAATTGTCACTTTAAATCCTATATTTTTTACCAAAAATGTTTTTATTTCTCAATTTGAATACAAACATAAGTCTTAAAGAGTATTTTCTTAGTCCAAGTAAAATTTGAAGTTAATTATTAACGTCTTATGTATTCACCACTCACTTTATTCTTTAATAAATCCGAATATAAGTCTCGGTCAGGGTCTAAATGGACTGTTTGTTAGTGAGAAATTTTATGCAAACACTTTACTTCCAGAAATTATCATAAAAGCATTACAGTTTAGCTAATTTGAACATGAAATCGTCAAAGACATTTTAATTATAAAACTGTTTGGACTATCAAGGGATGAAAAACTACAATGCATTACAATATTATATTATATAAGAATACTCCACAACTAATTTTATTAATGCTTAACCTTTCTCAACACTATTAAATCACACATTTCTGTTTGATGCTTGATGTGCTATGTTTTATTTTTTCGATCCTAGGTAGATAAAACATCATCATTTAGTTGACGCGGTAAGATAAAGAGAAACAACATTGTGACCTTAAATGTGGTTGGTGGGAACAAAATTAGGGGAGGTTTGGATTACTGCGTCTTACGGACTAGTGTAGGCTTGCATTGGCAAGACCGTGCTGTATTAACTGTAATATTTTTTTTTTTGCCCACTGAGGTGATTGATAAAAAATTAATTGCAATATGAGTGAATGTCAAATTAACTTACTACTTGGCTTTTAAATGGTCAACATATGGAATATTTTAGATTAAACTTTAAATAAAAAATTTCCAGGCTCAACAAGGCAATGTCTTACAAGGGGAAAACAAAGAATTGCGAAGATTACAGTGTTTTGGTGCTGGACCAAAGATGTCGGGTTTTCCAACGATCAAATTACAAAAATCCACCCGGAAAAAGAAGCCAAATAGGAGGACCAGGAAATCTAGTTTGGTCACTGATCCGGTATGTATTTGTGAAAAACTTATTTTATAAACCAATTCAAAATTGCTACAAATACATAATATTTTAATTCTTATGTTAAACTAATGAGCATTATACAAAAATTTGTATTTTGTACTTTTTATTGAATATAATATTTTTCTTTTTTCAGACCTCTTATGACCCCTATGCCATCTTTATGTTTGTTACTTGGCCCAGAGCCATAACTAGTTTTTTCCAGCTCAAGCTAAAACTTGATATCCAAGGTTTTTGTAAGGTTTACTAGGGGAGATTTTGGTATTATCTATCAACCCTTAGAATTAAAGGCAGGGATCAGCATTAGGTTGATCTCACAACAATTTTCAGTTGATCACGTAGGAAAACGGCTTTACTAAACCACGGTGGAGGCCTTGCATTCCATTAAACATAAATGGTTTTGTATATCGATTCCATCCATGTGTGTACTCATTTTGTTGCTAATCGCAGTGGTTAAGTATTGTTGTGTTACAAATTTTTAATTTTTTAAATCTAATGATTGCCATAGTGGTTTTAGCATTCTTTTTCTATTTTCATCTTTTGTAAATAGTAAATTTCTTACATGGTGACATAGAAGCTACATCATAGTTTCTGTTCTATATTTATATCTATCTCAAATATATATTTATATCAAATTTAAGGGCAAGGAGCAAGAAGGTCCATGCGATGAGTGCGTTGTGCATTTATTTTCTTAAGCTATTTGTGTTTTTGACTTTCAACTTATGCAATTCTATACAGTAGTGCCCCACTTTACGGCGTTTCCCTAATATTGCGGTTTTAAATTATAAACAAGTTCACTATGTTCATCGCTTGTCTTCTTCTTCTGGTGTTTTCTGGCATGATGCACATAGTGAATTGCCTTGGCCCCCATTTTATGTTGCTAATTCAATCTTTTTACAGAAGTGATAGGCACTATCAAATGATGTCAATAATCGATAATCTAATGATGAAAACTATAAAATCTGACCAAGGTCTCAGGCTGGAAACTGTAATGGATGTAAAGTAAAAGATCTTAGTGGCTCAACAAATATGGTCTAAGTTGATATGTTGCAAGTGTTAAAAGTTTTGAGACAGTTCTCTGATTTATTGCAATACTTTAATGAAATTTCAATTTTAACTCTTTCCCCAGTGTGGGCGCTTATGGTTGCCCAAACATTCCCTGGTGCGGGCATTAATCGATGTTTCATTACAATAATAAATTGTAATGCCATCTATCAATGAACCACTGTCATTTTAACCCATCTGAATACTTCTTATTGAAGCTGATAGATGGAGCCACCAGTTCAATGCTTTACTATGGCCATGAATAAATCAACAAATGAGAAAAATATATGAATACCAAATATATTTGTCAGGTAAGAATGGCGTCTCAAGAAATCGTAATTTCGAGAGATGTTATTCTTTCAGATTTATTTGCTGATATTGATAGTGAAAATGAATACATATGCATACCTTACTTAAACAGTGAAATAAATAATGCAGATATATTTTATAATGATTTGCGACTGTTGCGAAAATGGTATCTGCCCCAACAAATGGACACACAAGTAATTTATGAACAAATTCAGATTTACAAACCAATATTTTTAGTTTAACAGCTAGAACAGGACTGAACTTTGTTCAGAACAAAATGAGCCATTTTAATAGCTAAAGTATTTTATAACTGACGAATTAGTCGTCTTGTGAAGGAAACTGACACACTGACACATAATTGCAAAACAAGGATTTAATAGTGACAGCAGTTTTAATATCTGTATCAAGAGCATTCCAGGAACGAGCTCCAGCAACAGAGAGAGAGAGAGAATATACGTTATATTTGGGGAGAGAGATGGAGAGTGTGTGGGTGTCACGTGAGTGGGCATGTAGAGGGACTATTCGTGAGGATATCCTGATGGCGATATTTTCTCTCTCAGTACCAGAGTATGTAGTTGCGGTCCATCAAGTCGTAGCCAGTCATCTTTGTTATAATATGTAGAGATATGGTCACGGTCAACACCCCCACCCCCAATGAAACTATTGGCTGTTTTGAAGTTTGTGTAGTTAAGTAGCGAATTCAACAGTCATGTCATTGTAAACTATATCGCAGTAGTCAAAGTGAGGAAGTTAGATTTTGAACGAGGGATATTTTAAGAGCACCAGTAAAAAGTTCTAATATCACGATAACTTAGCAACTAAAATTTCTTGATTACTATATTGAAAGCTTGACTGAAATCTAAGAGTGTTAGTAATACTAATGGTCTGTTGTCGATTGCAAGTGTTATGTCGTCTGTGACATTAGTTAGTGATGTGGCTCTGGTATGGTGTGGTTCAAATCCAGACTGACATTTGTTCGGTAGAGTGTTGGCAGTTCGATATTCATATATTTGACTATGCACTATGTATTCTAAGGCTTTGTGTAAAGTTGGAAGGATACCTATTGGTCTTTTAGTCCTTTACTGTACGTGGAGAAGCAATTTTCCCAATGGGTATAACAAAAGCAGTTATCCAAGCAGTAGAAAAAAGTCCAATTTGTAGTGAGAGATTAAAAAATCTGTGATACGTTCAGGTACATGATGACTTAATGATAGATAGAATGTAATAGGAATTTTGTCTGTACCCTTCGCTAGTAATTTTATTCTTTTGTTTGCATTAAATACCTCACAGGGTGCTATAAGCTTCAAACAAAATTGACTGTGTTTTGTGTGCTTGAATGAAACATTATTTATAGTGTGTTATTTAATCTTAATTCTCATTTAAGGTCAGAAACAAATATCTTTGAGGAAAATTGGTAAAATTTCCATGTTTTTATATTTCATTGGCAATTTATTTTACCCAGTTTACTGTGAAGACAAACTATATAAACTCGGCCTTAACTTGATAGTTATGTTGTTTATATTGTTCATTCTATATATAATAAAAATCCATTAATACTTGCTTTATTTTAATTACAAAAAGTTAATTACATGAGATTGTGTTTTGGAAAGAATATAGAAAAATGACTGCCAAGCCTGCGCAGATAGCTATATAAACGCACACCAGGAAATAGGTTGGTAATAAAACTAAAGTAGTCAGTATTATGTAAACCTGAGAAGGAATTACTAATACACCAATGCATTATTATTATTATTATTATAAGTACTTTTTGTTTTTAGCTTGCAAAATATGTATGCAACATATGTAGCCGAGGTGATGTAGAGGAATCTATGTTGCTTTGTGATGGTTGTGATGACAGCTACCACACTTTCTGCTTAATGCCGCCTCTTTCAGAAATACCAAAAGGTTAGTTTTCTGTGTCAATATAAGTACTATTTTATGAGGTTGCATTTAAATATCCCCCACTGAGTTATCCAAGATCTGTCCTTTGGTCAGGGTCATTCTTCAATCATATCTTAAGGCAGAGTTTATGATGGACGTTTGAAAATCATTGATACCACAACCACAAGAGACTCTGGAGTGGCTTACTGTTGCTGTCGGTACTATACAATGACAAGCATTAACTTTATACATTTTATTCACTTTCACGTACATTTGTACATTGTACACTTCTAAGGCTTTAAAAAATGTGTTTAAAATACACAAATGTTAAGAAAGCAAACGGATTGATTAAACTTGGGACTAGACCATCAGAATCTACCCCATTTCATTTCTTACCTTCATATGTCACTGATGTACTCTATAAAGTGTCCAAACCTGAACTTATAATTATATTAATTGTCTTCTCTATTTATACATTATATACGCTTAAACTTAACTAGCTCAGCATTGGATTTTATCTACATTTAATTGTAAGTTAATAACTAACTTTTTGGTTCAAGGTGATTGGCGATGCCCAAAATGTATTGCACAAGAAGTGAGTAAGCCAATGGAAGCATTTGGGTTTGAGCAAGCTCAACGAGAATATACTCTACAGCAGTTTGGAGAAATGGCAGACCGATTTAAATCTGAATACTTTAATATGCCAGTCAATGTGAGTAGTTAGAAGGGACTCTGCGAATACATTGATTTTGAGCTTCAAACCAAGCTTTAAATAGAACCCGGGCTTGAAAAATTTCAAAGTTTTCCATTATGAGCTCTTTAAAAGGGTAATTTCTTAATTGTTTACTCTTCACTCGACTTGATGGGATGGGTTTTATGCTTTGTGTCAGAGTGGGGGGAGAGGGAAGAAGAACTTAATAAAGAGTGTATCGTGCAGAAGATGGCCATTGAAATGTCAAGGTCAGCAATTGAGTTAACTGGTTTTGTTGATGAAAGGAGGAAAGTAAACAAAGTATGAGGCTTAGATAAAAGAAGATAAATAAAGGTATCTCTTCTGTAGGAATTTTAGAACACAAATAGCTTGGTACAACATGTTATTAATTACACCTTAATGCAAAAGTGTTCTCTGTACATCTTAAAAATCGTTAATGCTCTAATTTGTGTCTCTTATAAGAAACCAGCGCCGAGTCAACAGCTGCATTCATTTTTAGTGAAAGCTTTTTAAACTTTCCTAAGGAACAATAAATTAATCATAATTCATTTTTCGGTTACTATCACAGTATATCTAAAATTTAATCCTTTATTTAATTATTATGACCTAATTTTTTAATTATTTAAAAATAAGAAATTTTAGATTTTAAAACTTTTATTAGTATATATTGTCATTTAATTTAAAAAAAAGAAGGTAATTTTAACACATATTTATTTTTTATTTACATATTATGCTTTAAAATTATATATCTATTTAGCCTAAGCTCAACTTAGTTTAATACTTGAATCAAAAAACTTGAGCTCGCAGACCCCTAATTTTAACAGTAGTCTTTTTTTGCCTTTTTGTATACTGATTGCAATTAGTGATAGTTTAAATGAATGTTTATCCTTTTTATCTGATGTAATATATTAATCTACGTTTTTTTTAAATTACAAGTTTTTCTTTATTGTAATCTACCACTTGCTAGAATATTTTCCCAAAGATTGTTTGGATATTTTAAGCTATATATTACATTTTATTGGGGTTTCTTATTGTAATTTGTATTTTGACCTTAAAGTTTTCAGGTCAGATATTCACAGCAAGTGGTAATAACATATCTTTGTTAAGCTTTATCATATAGCTGCAGGTCAGACAGGAGGCTGGGCTGCCTATGGTTCATTTCAGGACACTTATTTTCAAACAAAACAATAATTGTCTCCTTGTTTCACAGATTGTTTAACTTAATTTGTATCATGCAGTTGATGCTTTTATTGCTGGCATAACTTTCTTGTTCTAACTTGGTCTACATTGTAATGAGCCATTAATTGAATCGTGCATCCTTTATTATTACCAATAGAATCTAACCATGGTCATTCTATCTATGTTCTCACTTAGTTAATACATTCTAGTTAAACATAATACAATCAATCCTATATGAACTGTTGAAAAGGAACTGCACATGGCTTAACTATAATAGCTGATACAATGCTTAGGAAATGACAACAAGTTTTGAGTAATATTACAACAAATACAGTTTGAATAACCTTGAATAAATACAGACCTGCTTTGGTGCCCACATGTTCCTAATTAATAACCCTCACAATATACTAGACTGCTGACAACATGGCGATTAGGATTTTAATCCTGGTCAGGTGTTCTGAGGTTTGTTTTTCTTAAACAGTTTTCCACTCTTCCTCCATATAAATGCAGGTACACTTCCTTTAAATTCAACTTTCCTCATCCCCAACTCATGAGTGAAGTTGATACATATTTGTATAACCTAACAGGTAGTAATATCATCATCATCATCATCTGTTTCCATTCTGTGGCCTGGTCAGTTTAGTAAAATACCTTCATTTTCCTCTATCCTTCCACTATTCTTCCTCCTTTAATTGCTTCCATTCTTCTCCTCTCACTTGCACAATTTTGTTATATGCTCCTCCCATCTCTTTCTTAGCCTCCCTTGCAGTCTTTTTCCTACATACTTCATTGCCATCATCTCTTTTTACATCCTCATGACATGTCCATACCATCTCAGTCTTGCTTCCTCTACTATCTCACATATTTCTGTTCCCCCACTCATTTCCGGATAACTTCATTTCTAATCTTGTTTCTCCTCGTGACAGCTGACATGCTCCTCACAAACTTTATTCCTCTTTCCTGGTCTCTCTTAGATTCGTTGTACATGTTTCTGCTACATGTGACAATAGGTACAGCACTTCCTTACACTCCATGGGACCTTCTCTTCTCCACACCAGGTCTCACACATGTAGTACAACTCTCCTTGCGGTCCTCTTCTATTAGATCCTCTCTACTAATTACCATTGATTATGAGATGTGTTAGTAGCCAAATGAAAAATTTATAAAAATTCTTATATGAATAGTATCTTAAACTAAACACCATGTATGTTAGATTTAAATTTAATATTTTTGAACTTTGTTGTTTCTCAATTTGTTAGGCCAAACATAGTTTAGGAAATAACGATCTACTTTATAATATGGAGAGGTATTAAATGTGTGATCTTCAGCGTTTCTTAGTAGCAAAATTGTTTCTGACAGATACATTGCCAAATTGCTGCAAAAGAATTGGATTCTATTTTTGTTCAAAGTTAGTCAATCTTTTTGATGTCAGAAACTGTTGATAATATTTAAAAATAAAGATCAATATAATCCATATTATATATTCATATTTTGACAAAGAAATAGACCTATAAATAACGTCAATTATATACTCTCGAAAACAATAATTTTTGTGTTCACATCAATCCAGTTTTATTTTGTAGGAAATTAAATGTATTATTGTGTGGGAATAATGACCAAAGCATTATAACTAGGGTAACATTTAAAAATATAAATATTCCACAATGTTATCATCTATTGATAATATTCCTCGAAATACAAAGTTAATATTTCACCCAAGCAACTATTAATAGGTATTTGCATTTTGCTGATAAAGAGTCTTTTACATTAGATGGTGCCTGAGAAATTAGTGGAAAAAGAGTTTTGGCGTATAGTTTCTTCCATTGATGAAGATGTTACTGTTGAGTATGGGGCAGACTTGCACACCGTAGAACATGGCTCTGGTTTCCCAACAAAATCCAAGCAATACAAACACCCAATAGATCAGGTATGTTAGTATGTATGTTTTTCATATGTTGTCTCTGTACATATGTTAATTTCTAATAAATCTCTTCAATTTAATCCTACCCTCCTTAAGTAACGTTTACCTTTTTATACTCTTTGATTGAGTTGTTGTTGAAACTTATAATCATTCTCTACAGAAATTAACATTGTGTTACAGTTACATTTAAGGATAATGGTTTTAAATAAATGTATTGCTATGTTGTGTAAGGTGGCCTGGTGGTCTATGTGTAAGGTGTCAGACTTCTGTGCTGGGGTCCAGGGTTCAATCCTCGGTCCCGACACAGATCTATCTGATTGCCAAATCCTTCTTTCACCTCTGACAAGACAACTTGTGAATGTGGGGAATGCCACGCCTCCACCGTGGTTCGTATTCCACGTTAAACTGTAGGTCCTCCATTTCATCTCACAATCACCCTACCATTACACTACCCTACCATTACACATTAGCGTAAGTGCGTATAACCCGAACGGGTAGTAAGACGCGGTACTAATAATAATAATAATAATAATATTTTGTGTATTGTAAATTAACATTCTCGTTTCTTAATTATCAAATACGCATTATATTGTTTTGTTTATCTTAGTCATGCTAATGTTTGTTTTTTATGCTAGATAAAAGGTTTGTTTAAAAAATAAAACAAACAGGTTGTGGGCCCAGGGCACTGTAACAGCGTTTATGTTGCATATTAAAATAAATTATCTGTGTGTTTAAAGTGATAGAACGATCAAAAGTGAGATAACATAAAACACGTTTTTGACGCCTGAAATCAGTGGGTTTTCCAAGAGATCGAGATGGCATCTGAATTTTCAATGCACATTGAAAAACTAGGAAAAGACAATTACGACACATGGAGACAACAGATGGAAGCAATCCTTATAAATAATGACCACTTGGAATACATCGATTGAACTATTCTCAGGAGGGTGCCGAGGCAGCAACCATTGCCACTAATGTCTCACTCACGGCCGCGTGGGACAAAGCCGATCATAAAGCTAAAGCAGACTTTATCTTAGCTGTGAGTACTGCAGAGCTTTGTCACGTAAGACATTGCAAAACATCCCATGAGGTGTGGCAAAAACTAAAACTAGTTTATCAGTCGAAGGAGCCTGTTAAAAAAAAGGAAAGCGACAACTAAAACTGCTTTTGTTCACAAAAATGCACGAGGGGGAAAACATAGTGGATGACCTCACAAACTTTCTCAACGAAATTGATATTTACATCTCTGAAGAGTTATTAACTATAGTGTTAACCGTATAATGTGCCAGATAAGTAGTTTTTCGGAACTCACGCCAACCGTAAATCAGAAGGTTAGTTTAGCAGACGACAGCACGACTGACATAAAGGGAATTAAAACCGCCGTAATGAATGTTTTAGATAGAAAAGTCCAATTAATAAATGTGCGACTAGAAAAAACACTTTTTGTACCCACACTTAAGAATATATATATATATATATATATATATATATATATATATATTCTAAAACCATTTAAAGAGATCAAAGCATGTGTTTCAAAGCTAATATGGTTGAAATTGTCGATATAAACTGTGGAAGTCCTTTGAACGCAAACATTTGTACTTTATCGAACCTGACGTGTCAAATAGAAATTCAACATATATAACTTTTGAATGTGTGTAATGCCAGGCCTCCACCGTGGTTCGGATCCCACGTTAAGCTGTAGGTCCTCAATTTCATTCTCACAATCACCCTACCATTACACATTAGCGTAAGTGCGTATAACCCGAACGGGTGGTAAGACGCGGTGCTAATAATAATAATATATATAACTAATATGAGTGCAGCAGACAACCTTAGTTAATTTAAAAAGTGGCACAGGAGAGAGGTAAGAGCATTTAAATGAACATGACTTGCGTATACTTGTTCATAAAGAGATGGTTAGTAGAATGTATTTTAAGAACTTGAAACAATTTTCAATTTGTGAAACTTGCCTCTTAGGAAAGCAAGTTGTTACGACATTTTCAAAAAGGTCCGAGTCAAAGAGTGAAAGATTACTTGAATTAGTGCACCCAGATTTGTGTGGCCTCACGTGAGTAAAGTCTCACGGTGAAGCATCTTATCTCACAATGTTCATCGATGATAAAGCTAATTGGGTAGAAGTTCATTTTCTGAAAAACAAAAGTGATGTGTTAAAAAGGTTTTCAAAACTTTCAAAGCGTCCGCAGCAAATCACTATGAAATTAAAATTCAAACTTTGTGCAAGGACAACAGCCTGGAGTACTGGGGAATATATTTCATAGAAGGGATGCATATCGCAGGTATAAAAAGAAATCATACAGTAGCAGAAACCCTAGAACAGAAAGGCAAAGTCGAGCACATAAATGTCACACTGGTGGAGACAGCATGCTGTTGGAGTCTGGCTTGCCAAAAGGTTTTTGGGCTGGATGTTCTGATGTCAGTGGTAATAACCTCCAATCAAAGAATTCAATTGAGTTTTGTTTTCAGAAATCCCATGCCAAGACTTCACAGTGATAAAGAATATGAGTAGTCCTGGTTGACCTAAATTGATTAAAACTGGTGAGCTGGGAATACCAGTAAAATCATTTAATTTGGTAGTGAAAAATCCTGAAAGTGCGAGCTTGACGTTTGAAGAGGCAGTAAATCCGTCATTACAAGAAGCCTTAGAAGGACCATATACAGCAGAATGGCAGAAAGCGATGGAAACTGAGTTTAACGCTTTGACACAAAGCAAGGCATGGACATTGATGTCAAGCCCTAAAAATAAAATTATCATTTACTGTCAGCGAACACGCAAGACACAGTGTAATCGAGTGTAAAGTAGTACGCCACATAGCTAGATTGGTAGTGATGAAACTTTTTCACCAGTTGGCTCAGAGTTGGGCCTTACTTTGTACCAGCTTGATGTTGTGATGGCCTATATAAATGGAGATCTTGATGAGCGGATCTATATAAAGCAGGTGGACGGTTTCAGTACTTCTGGAATGGAACATCTAGTTTGTTTGCTTGAAAAATCTAGCTTTGGACTAAAACATAAAAAAAATTGCACAAAAGACAAGACCTTTGGGCTAAAACAATTAAATGGTGACAATTGTGTATACTGCGTGAATGATGTTTGTGGGACTGATTGTTGTCTTTGTAAATGATTTAATCATCACGACAAACATCAAAGAAGCTTACACAAGATTGAGAGATGATTTATCCCCAAACTTCCAGATGAAGGACTGCACTACCGTCTTGGAATTGAATCCAAACAAGATGAGACTTCAAAGTTGGTCACTATGTTACAGAGATCCTACATAGATGATGTTCTCAAAGAATTTGGTACTCAAGACTGCAAGCCAGTGAAAATTCCATTAGATGGAAACAGTAAGTTAGCCAAAGCAATGGAGCCATCCAAAAAGGAAGGGGCAGAAAAAATGAGGGATGTTTCATATCAGCAACTCATTGGTTCTCTGATGTACCTTGCAGTATCGACAAGACCTGACTTCTCATATACAATGAGCCCGTACAATCGAAACCTTGGAAAAGTACACTGGGTTGCAGCAAAACGTGTTCTGCGATACGTGGCTGCGGCTTCGAGGGTAACTGGTTGATGTTACGACAACGGAAACGTTGTGTTCAGACACTTGTGGGTAGGCGTAGGAAAAAGGTTGGCGAGAGTGTTCCGGCAACGTTAGTCGCGGTGGAACATGAGGAAGTCCCGGCAACGTGAGTCGCGGTGGAACATGAGGATGTTCCGGCAACGTGAGTCGCGGTGGAACATGAAGTCCCGGCAACGTGAGTCGCGGTGGAACATGAGGATGTTCCGGCAACGTGAGTCGCGGTGGAACATGAGGAAGTCCCGGCAACGTGAGTCGCGGTGGAACATGA
>CABFVX010005125.1:25959-40054 GCA_902151425.1 Timema shepardi | reverse complement strand
TTTTAGAACAGAGAGCTCTTCCTGTGTCACCCCTATATTGCTCAAGACCACGTCAATTACGTCTGGCCTTTGTAGTGGGTTTGAGGGGTAAAATGTCGGTTCACCAGGCCCGACTACCGTGTATCCCTTGGTGTCTGAGTGTTAGTTTAATGTGCGTCCGTTCCTATTGGTTAGTCGGCTGTTCCAGTTCTAGTGTTTACTGTTCATGTCCCCTGCTAAGAATATCTTGTCGAAGTTCGTTAGTTCGTCTCGGTCGCTCTGTAGAAGTGTCTTAGTCGGTGGTTTATATATGGCCGCGAACAGGATACCTCCGCTCTTTGTATTTACTTTTACTGCTGTTGATTCTATGTTCTGCAAGGTTTGAAAATGATGTTGGTAGTGAATATTGTCTTTGATGAAAATTGCTGTTCCCCCGCCGCTACCGCTGGGTCTATCTGTTCTGCATAGTTGGTAGC
Organism: Timema shepardi; assembly: GCA_902151425.1. Lineage (NCBI taxonomy): Eukaryota > Metazoa > Arthropoda > Insecta > Phasmatodea > Timematidae > Timema > Timema shepardi. The sequence goes on along the minus strand of CABFVX010005125.1, from coordinate 39,599 downwards.
CGAGAAAGTTAAGTCGCTTGTTTTGATTTAGATGAGTTTCGTTGATTAGTCCTATATCTATTCTGTATGTTTTAAAAAGTTGTTCTAATTTATGGGCTTGCGTCAGTATCTCGTTTGCGTTCCATATAAAAACGCGTAGAATGTCCTTGGTCCCCATCTTGTCTTGTTTAGTCATTCTGGTTTACAAAGTACTCGGTCACGCCCTCTATCATGATGAACATTTTCTCTGTTGCGTCTGTTGCTTGCCTGAGTCTGTTGAGGTAGGGTTTGAAGTGTGTTATGTTTTCATGATGTTTAGTTCTTTGAGGAACATAATGAGGTCTTTTATGTCAGAACCGGATGAACCAGTTTCTTATTGTGAGGGGCCGTGCGTCTGTTTTGCCTGCACTGCCTGAGCGTAGAATCGGTTGATCTTGGCCACCTCAGGTACTGGGGGGTTTGAAGAGGGTCTCTGCCGCATTGGAGGATAGCTCTGTGTGTTGGAGGGTGGGGGCATGTTCTGGGATATAATGTTTAGAAAAAATTAAAATACTGCTTTTGTGCTCTACAATAATTAATTGATTTATTCAACTGGGAATAATCTGTGTTCAATAGTCAATTATTGAGTTGGCCTTTTGTTCATTTGAACATTTTTTCATTTTGGCTGTATCATATAAGTACAATAAATCATGTATATTACTCTTAAATGCATATTTATCTATGCTCTATTATTAAATAAATGTATAAATATGATAGATACTTTTTAAAGGAGAAACATACAAAGAATGGTATTCTCTGCAGGAGTATGCCCACGCCAATTGGAATTTGAACAACCTTCCAGTTCAAGATGGCTCTGTTTTAAAGCATATAAATGCTGATATCTCAGGAATGAAGATTCCTTGGATGTATGTTGGGATGTGCTTTGCAACTTTCTGTTGGCACAATGAGGATCATTGGAGCTATTCTATTAATTATATGCATTGGTTAGTACCTATTGAAAATATGTATTTCAATGTGTCTTCCAACATTAAACCTACTACCTAGGGCAGTATTTCTCAAATTGTGGTCTGAAGATGTGATCATGGGTAAAAAATAAATATTCTGTTAAAGAGCTAAAGAGTATAAGATTGACAGGCTAAGTCCGCAAAGTCAACAATACTCTATACTACAAGTAGTATTACATGTTAAATGTTCAGAAGAAACAATCTAATAAAATGGCTGTCTTTTACTGCTTTTTAAACGCACTAATAGAATTTCCAGCTTCAGCAAAGGGACAGGTAGCTAGTATTTAAAGGCTGGTGGTCCCCATATGCATACTTGGTCAGACAGTATGAAAGTTTGTAAAATACTGCTCTAGAGGAAAACTAAAACTAAAAAATGAGTCAAATTTATTTGATAACGACTTAAATAAATAGAATTTAAACAAAGTGTTGCAATCTTTTTATAAGAATTTTATTATTGGCAGCTTTCACAGATAAAAAAAGAGAAAAAGATGGATATAATTATTTTTTTTATTATTTACATTTTCACCTTAAAAAAGTAAATGGATAGATCGATGTTACGTGTACTTTTTTATAATTTCAAGATTTGCATTGTTTGGTAATTCTTATTAATGGGCCAGTTGACAAGTACATTGTTAGCGGGCATAATTCCGGACAAACTGGAATTAATTTTAATCTGTTTGATTGGGAGTCATAAAACACATACTATTTTTGCACCCCCTGATTGGCTTGGATTTGTCCACGATCTTAAAAAAAGGACCAAAAACCATTTTTTTTTGTAATATCTCTAAATAGCTTGGCTTGTTTCAACTTCAGAGCAAAATATGTAGTTACCAAAATTAAAGATGAGTAAATTATCCACATTATACACGTTTGTCCTGAGACTGCCTATTTTGAAGCAATAAGCATAGAAATGTGTTTTTTTTAGTTTGATATTCTTTTTTACTATTGGCAGTTTGCAGCTACGCGATTTGTTCATTTTTGCTTCTCCATACAATTTGTATTGATTCAATCCAAGAGGCCATTTGGTTTTCTGTGTGCTCTTTTCCACACTACCTACAGTAGAGTCTCAGAAACTCAACCTAATGTGTTGAGTTATTGAAATGTTGAGTTTTACAAATGAACTTGCATAATATGCATGTTTACTATGTCATGTTTATTAAACAAGTATGAATCACAATACAGTAGCGAATACTATAGGTACAGTAACAGTAATATACACACAGTACAATATATTGGTGTATATACATAATAATAATAATAATACAGTGCAGTATAGTACTGTACATATAATATTGTATTGATTCAAATAACACATTATTGAATTGAAAAACTAACAAACACAGCACTTGTAAAAACTTTACAACACGAATGTTCCACTCGAGTTACACAAACAAACTGAGAGGTTATATAGTTGAATGACCTTGGATTGTGATGACTGGCGCCAACAAATGTGCACATGTGCGCATGTCATGTTATCGAATGTCAAATTTCTGAGAGACTACTTTATCCCCAAAACACCTAATCTGTTTTACTGTCTTTACGTTTCTTTTGAAGTTGACAGTTCACATTAACTCTATTTTTTCTTTTTTATGTTGATCATTATATGCCTTGATATCAGCTTGCCTTTCTACAACATCTTTCTCGTAGTCTGAAGCTAGTTGATAATTGTCAGAATATTCCAAAGTGTTTTCTATTTCAATATCCATCTCCTCGTCATCCACATATACAATATTTGAACAATACATGCTCTTGCATGAACAAAACATTAAAGAGTAATGTAAACCAGCTTTGTGACAGTTACAAGCGGCATTGCTATGTTTAGCAAATTTATAAGAACTGAGTTTTAATAACTCCTGGTGGGAATTTTTTCATCCCCAGTCTAAAGCTGATTTTTCATTTCCATACCATTGTTGGATTTGGTTGTAAGTACGAAACGAGTGCAAGGGAACTGCATCTTTGGTTGGTGGTAATGATGCTAGTTTTGGAAACTTCTGTAAGTAGAGTGTGCGAATGACTCACAGTTTTTTTGTTCCATATAGAAGAAGCAGCAATTGTTATGTTTTTTTTATGCCCTTTGGAGACACATTTGGGTTCTTGAAAACCATAACAAGTCTTCTCTAGGTCTTTCTTCTTCTTTGGAAGTTTAACCTGTATTATTTTCCCCTGCCTGTATAATCCAGAAGTATTATTGCAGACACCAAATAAGTGTAGAAACCAAAATGGTTGCCTCTAAATGACACATCCAAATTGGTATTGTGAGGTGCATATATAATTCTATGAAACTTTCTTTGCCTGTCTAAAAAATAAATGTTAGAATGAAATTCACACAGAGCAGTAAATCAATATCCTTGCCTATTATAATTATCAATTTGTAGTGATTGGATGCTTCAATTGCAGTCGTGGTAATTAATGTATCAGCATCTTCAGCAGCTTGCTTGACTGTGAAACCTTCATTCGTTAATCATGTACAGAGCCTGAGATAATTTTAATTTAATTCCTTTTGTTAAACAAGAACGTCCCTTGCGATACAGTGCTACCATTTCTTTTATCAAACTGAAAGTCTGTGGCTGAACAAATTTTCAATCGTGAACGTGAATGCTCAGCAGTTTTAGTTCTTTTTGCAGTAGTATCCTCTTGGTATCCATCAAAAACTATTATTGAATTCGGCGAGAAATTTATTTTTACATACTTGACATATTTACCCAAAATTGCAGAATAAGTTTCTTGTAGGTGACTGACAATTTTGTGGAGCAGAATTCCTCCATCCACTAGGCCTACATGGACAGTAATTTATAAATATATATTTTTTTCAATGGGTGGAAATGAGTCAGTCATACGTAGATGATTTTACAGTTTTTGACATTTCTATCTCATCGAAGTGTGACAGTGGATAAGGCGCTAGTTTGTATTTGAAGCACTCTTCTAAATGTTTCTGGGGTTTCTTGAGAAATTAAATTCTTTGGAAAAGCAAAGCAGAGCTAATTGTAAGAATTAGGGGTTGAGCGACAGGGAACAAAGATAGTCTATGGGACCCAATGGGAACAACCAACCTAGAACACATTTATAGGGTTTTATACAAATTTTAAAATATTTGTACATTAGTTTGTTTTCAGTAGGGCGAATTTTACATTTATACATATAAACCCTTCTAGACCGTCTTTCTTCTTTTTTAAATGGCGTCCTTCGATCTTTCTTCTATTTATCTTCTATATAATTATGTTGACACTCTATTAAATAATTTTCATTGTTTATAGAATGCCTATAAAAAGAATTTGTAAAAGCAAAAAAAAAAAAAAAAAATATTTCTACTACATCTATTACTTTGAAACAGGCAATCAATCGTAAGAGAGAGAAAATATTTTTTATTATATAGAATTTACTCTTCTTTAAACTTGGTAACCACATATTTTGTTCTAAAGTTGATACCGAGATGTTTACCAATATTTTATTTGGGGCACAATTTTCAATATGGCGGTCAAATCCGAGAGTGTCAGGGGGTTCAAAATTAGTATGTTTTTTTTGACACTCATTCAAAAAGATTTAAGTTAATTCCTGGTTGTCCGGAATTAGTTCCGCCAACAGCCATTTTAAACTACCTGTTGACTGGCTTATAAGTAATTAGTGAATTTATATTTATATTAATAGTTAGAGAAAATTGGGAATTTTGAATTTTAAAGAACTTTAAAATAAATCTAATAATAATAGGAAAAATGTGGTAAATTATTATTTTCCCATTTGGCAACTTAGCACAAATGTTAATTTTGATGTGTTGGTATACGCTCCACTTGTAACCCAGAATTATGGAAAATGTTATCATTTGTCTGGTTTAATTGATACTTTGCTTATTGAATTTTAATTTTAACTCTAGTTTTAGCTGACTTAATCTTCAAGATCATCTTATTTATATCAGGTCTATGATGGGAATTTTATTTCACAAATATTTTATGGACAAATTAAAGATTCAAGTTTAACATTTCTGTCAAGTTGATCTTAGTAATAAAAATTTGATTTTATGGCATGTCATTCCAGTACAATTTGTAATTTTATTTTGGGGGAAAAAAACCAAAACTTTTAAATGTAATATGCTATAGTGAAAAAGTTGTAAAAAGAAATGTCTACCCCCTAGAAAGAGTACTGAATGATATTGGTTAGTTATGTATATCGCCTAATATTTTTCCAGCATTATTTTTTTAATACAAGGTAAGTACAACTGCTATAATTTTGAATCTACTTTTTTGTATCCTGTACTTTTTACTTAGTCTTCTGATATTCAATTTTTTTTAAAGAATTTAAAATAGGTTCACTAATTTCAAACTAAATTTAAATCACCCACTCTGTAAATATATTTGTGGGGGACTGTTTAATTAGCATAGCATCATTGATTTGGTTTAAGAATAGTTTCCCAATGGAACAGTATTCTAAATTCTTTTTTTCAGGGGTGAACCCAAAACATGGTATGGAGTACCAGGTAATAAAGCAGACAATTTTGAATCGGCAATGAAAATGGCAGCACCTGAGCTGTTTCAGTTACAGCCCGACCTCCTCCATCAACTTGTGACTATAATGAATCCAAACATTCTCATGAATGCAGGTATTTAATTTTTTGTAAACAAAAGCAGGGATTTAGATTAGTTCATATTGTTCTCGAATTGGATAAAATGTGTGTCTATTTGAACACTTTTGTTAAACATTTATTGGGGGTGGACGGGATCACGAACTCATAGGAGAAGTTAGAAAATTTATCCATTCCCGAAAGTCGTGCAGGAATTTACCCTTCCTGAAAGTTTTGGGCGGGATTGGCCATTTCTTGTAAAGTTTCATGCAGGAAACAAAGTGTGCTTTGTGTTCATATACTGCTTACTCATTCGTGTTATCTTCTTTCGTAGTGTTTTCTTTGTCCTGTAGCATGCTTAGGGCCTGGTATGTAGACACAAACAAGTTGTGCTCTGTTTATCAACAGTTATTTGTTAGGTTATAGTTTGAAGGATTTAGAGGGGGACAGATGTATTCTTCTCTACCATGGAAATGAGGGGTGAGGGAGAGAAAGATCAACCATTCAAACCTAAAGAACATTTAAGTGGTTTCACATATGTATACTATTTAAGGGTTGTCAAATCTAGATAACATTTAAGGGATTTTAATAAACCTAAGTAACACATTATATTAAGGGGTTTCAAGCCTATACCCTGATTTTGGTGGGGAGGACAATCATTATATGGCAGTTACTAAAGCTACTAAAACAATTTTAATACATTCATGTCAAGTCATGTTATTTGTAGTTGTCACTTTTGATAGATATCAATACCTATAAAATAATAATAATAATAATAATAATAATAATAATATAGTAAAATTTTATTAATGTTGACCAAAAAAAAATATTTTTGAATTTCTAAACTATTCTTATAACCAAAATAAGGTTCTAGTTAACATGTTATAGTTTCAAGCTTAGATAACATTTAAGAGCCGTCAAACATGGTTGTTTTTTAGTTTTTTTTTGCACTCTGCAAATAAACACTATTTTCAAAATAAATTAACTATTAGGTTTGTATTTTTCGATTTTCATTCATGATTTTACTATTTATTTGATAAAAAATGCTATTCACAGACCCCTATCTATATTATTTGGTTTCATAATATATTATTTTAGTATTTATATCACATTCAATATATGGTAACAAAATCAGATATTTTTATTTATTGAGATGAAGAATCATCTTTTTGTTCCCTGAAAATTTAGAAGCTTAGGACATTGTTTTCTCTTTTAAATCTAGGGATTATTCACATTATTTAAATTATATATAGTGTTTACTTACTCCCTCAATATACTGATTCTCTTTCATTTTATTTGTAAGATGGTTAAACCTAATTTCTCCTATTTTATTTGTGAATTTGGAATTTGTTAAACTTGTCATTAAATGTTCCTTTTATTTTTGAAGATACATTTTTGAACATTGTCCCCTGAATTTAACACTCATTTTCTAGTTTCTTGTTTTACTACCTGTTTCTAGCGTGGTTTATGATGTATTTTAGTTGTTCATTTGTTTCCTTAACCAATATATCAACCTTAGGGGGCTGTCCTTAAATTATGTGAGGGTTTTTGTTTCATGATTTTCGACTCTCCTCCCCCCTTGTAAGGGGTCTCGAATAAAGATTTTCCGCTACCCCCTCCTTCTATATCTTACATAATTTTTAACGATTTGGTAAATTCAATTATTTTAATCACTTTGTTACTTTTACTAAAGCGATTAAAATGATATTTTAGATTATATACTTAAATTGTAATAATTAAATGAAATTTAAGTGAAATTTTATAATACTTTTATTTATTTTCTAACAAAGGATTAAATCTTGTCCCACCATTATTATTGATAAAAACAACCTTAAGATGGATTCTGTCCCCAGTCCGCAAAGCCTCTAATATATTTTAAGGACAACCTCTTCTGGTTACCGTTATTTTTCGCTAGAATACTGAATTATTCTCAAAACGTTATTCATTTACAAATTCTACATGAAATAATTTTAATTTGTGTATGTTTATAACATTTGTGAGCTAATTATTTAATTGTAATACTTATTGTAATAATTAAATTAAATTTAAGTGAAATTTTATAATAGTTTTATTTATTTTCTAACAAAGGATTAAATCTTGTCCCACCATTATTATTGATAAAAAAAACTTAAGATAGATTCTGACCCCACTCCCCAAAGCCTCTTAATATATTTTAAGAACAACCTCTTCTGGTTACCGTTATTTTCCGCTAGAATACTGACTTATTCTCAAATGTTATTCATTTACAAATTCTACATGAAATAATTTTAATTTGTGTATGTTTATAACATTTGTGAGCTAATTATTTAATTGTAATACTTTAAATGTTTATATATAGGGGTTCCAGTTTGTAGAACTGATCAACGTGCTGGTGAATTTGTCGTAACTTTTCCAAGGGCTTATCATGCTGGTTTCAATCAAGGCTATAATTTTGCTGAAGCAGTGAATTTTGCTCCCGCAGATTGGGTAATTTAATTTATTATTATTGTACAATATAAAAATTATATTTGCAATAGAAATGATTTTTTATTTACATTTAGAAAAAAAAACTTTTTAATATATGGTAAGAGCCAAAAGGTGATACATTTTTGTTAGTAGACTTTACCACAGATATTACAGTGTTGTAAACACAAACACAAAGTTGCATTAAAGAAGTATCGAGTGTGGTAGAACTGCTGCCTATGTTTAAAAATGACAAGGTACACAAACCCATACCTTCAACTATATAGAGTTTTGAAAGATGGAGAACAGCTATCTTCTTCAACAAAGTTAGTTAATTCCAATAAGTGATAAATATTCAGAACTTAGCCCAGATTTCATCAAGGAAAAAATTGAATATGATCTTAACAACTTTGGTAGAGGGTGAGGACTAAAAATTAATTATCTTTACAGTATGGAAGCCATTAATATTAAGCTTTGGCACTATAATTAAATACTTTTATTATGCTATTCAGTAAGTTTGTATAGTGTAAATAAATAGTTTAGCTCTAAAAAATATAAACTGTCATATCTAATATGTAATAAAGTGGGCAGTGGAACCCTCAAACCCTGTAGTGTGTCACAAAGCTGTTTGCTGATAATCTAAATTAGTCTAATGGCCAACATTATCTTTTTTAAATATAAATTCTGTGATGATTTATCTTTATGATTTAATTTTTGTAGGATACAAACCTACTATTAAACACACTAATCTTTAAATAAATGTTCTTAGTTGGATTTCTACTAGGCTAAGTAATTAATATATCAATTTAATATTTAATTAAATACATACATTGTTGTAAACATTTGAATTGATTATTTCAGGGTATTTAAAATATATTATTAATGCTATCAAATTTGTAGGTATTCAGTCCTATTTCTGTTAAGGGATTTTTTTTTTCCTTTGTTATCTTCCTTTTTACAAGCTTATTTGTAAATTACTATTTACCCTGTACTATGTCCAATAAATATTACATATGCAGTTTATTTTTATATTCAGTTTGTGATTTATATGGATTAAAAAATTTGTTTTTAGTTGAAAATTGGCCGCGAATGCATTGCCCAATATGCCCTTCTACGACGTTTTTGTGTGTTTTCTCATGACGAGTTGGTGTGCAAAATGGCTCTTGACCCTGAATCATTGGATATGGCCTTGGCAGCTGCTACATATAATGACATGATTAAAATGGTTGTTGCTGAGAAACATATTAGGAATTCTCTACAAGAGTGGGTATGAATTATTGTTAACCTTTAAATCACCATAATTATTCGATCTCTGATCAGTCCATCATTTAAACTTATATCAGATCTAGTTTATTTTACTTTTATAGATTTATTAAATCTTCTTTGATGTTTAAATCACAACATATAAGACACTACTCGATTTAATTAAATTTTGTTTACTATTACTTTTGAATGTGTGAGCATAAATAAATTAATGGTAGCTGGAAAATGACACCTAAACACAGGCATCGAATCTGGAGCCCTTGGTTTAGGAATCATTGCTCCAGCTCTGAACTATCCAGGACTTGTTCCTTGCTCAGGATCATTTATCATGCATTGTTTGGGCAAATTACCCTGAGTAGAAAATTCTTCATTGATAGAATTGTTGTTGAAGCTTCCCCATGTTGGTAGACTACATGTCGAGTAATCCCGTAACATAACTGTTCTGGGACTTCTCCACGTTACTAGGCTGTGTGTGTTGTGTGAATCGGCTATCATTCGTACCATAGGAAGTGTATCTTAAATGCATTGTGTAATTACTCATTTTAGGACAGTTTCCTACAGTAGGGGAGTGATTATTGATGTTGAAAGGGTGTCCGCATTGATTGTGACAGTTTAGAGGCAAAATATTAAGTGCATTTGTAAGTTCTACGGATAATACCCTTTGTGTTGTGTCTGAGTATATTTCATTACCCGGGCCACACCTCTATGGTGGCGTGATATTCCTATACATCGCTTGTACTCACTTTCCCCCACTGTCCTCAACACTGATTCTTCACATGTGTGTTGTCTATGTCCTACAAGATTAACGTGTTTTCCCCCCACTTATGCCTTGTTACTTCAAACTACATTACATATGTTTTCTAAAATTTATTTTAACCTGAAATCGGAATAAATTTACACAATTTTCAAGTCAAGATTGATATATTTATTTTTCTATCAGCTCTCTTGAATTTCCAGGGAGCTCTTGAAGCTGAACGGGAGGCTTTTGAATTAATACCCGAGGATGAACGACAGTGCAAAGTGTGCAAAACTACGTGCTTCCTCTCCGCGGTCACTTGCGTCTGTGATTCAGAGCATCTTGTTTGTCTGCAGCACTACGCAAATCTTTGTGCCTGTCCCCCAGAAAAACATACTTTACGGTAGGTATTAAAGCTTATACGATTTTATTCTTATATTAGTCTACTTTTCTTAAAACACATTTTTTTGAAAATATTATTAAATTATAATTATAATGTTTTGAGAAATCAATCGAACAAAATAGTAAAATAAGCTGATTAGAATAAAGCTTGTTGTGTTCAAAAGATATAAAAGCTTTTCAAACCTTCTTAAAACAAACCTTTATAAGGATTCATTGTATATTCCATTTAATAGGAGCCTAATTATAATTTTATCATGATTTAATATGTTTTAATAGGTTTATAACTTTACAACGGCACTTAAACTTAAATGTACATTTATATGACTTAAATATTGTAAATTACTGCTATACCTTGTATGTATATTTTGAATGCTTGTTAATTATTATATAACCACTTATCAATATGGATTCTAATTAATTAGTTGTACTACTTTAATTTTATTGATTTCTCACATTATATTAACTTGTAGATATGAAAAAGTAAATAACCAAAAAACATCTTATATTGACCCTATCTTGAGTGAAGGATTGTGAATCATGTTATCGATTGGAAAAAAACACTTTGTGAAATAAATAGCTACAAATATAAAAATAAACCACATTTTCCTTTAGTCGTCTCCCGTGTGTACAATCTTAAAACCTACAAAAAAAAAAATGTATGATATTTTGCCTTTAGATATCGCTACACACTAGAGGAGTTACCTCAATTGATGGAAAAGTTGAAAATGCGCGCAGAGTCCTTTAAAAGATGGTTTGAAGCCGTCTCATCATGTTTAGAAGGTCATCCAAAACAAAAAATGGGTATGTTTTATTTTGTTTAGTGAAAATTTGATAATGGTTGTTTTAAGGACATCGATTCTAGAGTACTTACACATTTTATTTTAAAGTTGATTTGTAGTCCTCACATCCATGACTGTTTCCAGCCTATGGCTTGGGTCAATTTTTTATTCAAGCCATAATAATTTCCACCGCCAGCTTGTTAGGCTTGTTGTAGCTTCATGTGCCTTATAATCAATTTTATGATTAGGACAGGTACAACATCCAGTCCCCGGCCGTTAATTTATCGATATGAAAGGGTGAACCCATATTTCATAAATATTTTGTCCATGCCGGAAATCGAACCCAGCACCCTTAGCCCAGTAGGTAGATATGCTACCGACTGAACTAAGGTGTCGGATGGATTTGTAGTCACTTTTTCATTTTTTTGGCCTCGTCTTCTTTTGATTCTAAAATTGTGAATATTACTATGATTTAAATAACTAAATTTGATGTTACTTTATTCATTAACTATTAGTAGCACTTATTAAATGTTGTTTTACCTAGCATTTTTCTGTTGCTTTGTTTGCATCAAACACATCAATACAGTCGACAACTTAAAATGCTAGGGAAAAAATGAAAGCTAGTTTAGAACAGTGCTTCACACTTGCAAATATTGACAAAGACACAAGAACTGGACCCCACACCTCAGCTCATATGATATCTTATTGACCTACAACACTAGCTATGCTCACCCCTTGTACCCAGTATGTTTGCTGACGAGAAACCATGACGGTATATATCATACCTTGTTTCCAGAAAATAAGGAGTACAACAGAACAAGTTCCCCTCTTGATCCAATGAGAACTTTAAGAATTTACTGGCAACAGACAGACAATCAAATATACTGACAGGCCTCAGAGCTGTTTGTTTAGATAATGCACATCCATTTAACTAAGAAGTAAGGTTGAGAGCCCTACATTCCGAGGTTTTATCCCTAACTACTCGCATTTCCTCGTACGCTATCAATGAAACTGACCCAGTTCATGCCTTAACTAACTGTGCTTATAAGACTACAAGAAAGACTCGCCATATTGGAATCTTCACCACCTTTTAGTTAATTGATCAATTACAGTGAGGGTTACCTGGCTAAGACTGTATAAATGGTGTTTCCCACGACCAAGTAGCTTAAGTCAGCATGAAGTGGCTTCATAACCATCAGGCTACAGTCTCCTTGCACTACTTGACCACCAGGTTTACAGTGACCATTATACAAGCTGAAACTGTAAAACACTCGGTTGAGGGCAAGGCCGTACGTAGCCAGCCAGTGGTGTGCACATCCCCCAATTGCCAGAAGCTAGAAAAAATTATAGATGATAAACAGTTCTAGAAGCTATCTTAAGTGTTTTTTGGCAACATAACACCATAACTGCCGAAAACTAGAAAGAATTATAAATATTAAACACCTCTAGAAGCTCTCTGAAGTGCTCTTTATGGAAACAAAGCCCCCTAATTTGTACTTGTATCTTAATTTTGATATGGTATAAACCATAAATAAAGCCATACATATATATATTTGGGGGGGGGGGGATCACCTAACCCCCCTCCCGCCCCACCCACAGCTACGGCCTTGGTTGAGGGCATTACCTAATGTTGCTGGACTTTTATATAGTCTTGGTAGTCTGCATTCAACCTTCATGCCAACTTGAGTATAGCTGTGACATTAATTTAATTCATATATTTATATTTCTACACTAGTTTGTCAATCAATGTATGATAATTTAGAAATAGAAAAAAAAAAAAATTTCATGTGTAGTGTAAAACAATTTGATATACTTGTATATTTGAACATTTTTAGGAAGCCATTTTACCTTTCCACGAAATATATTTTTGGGCCATTACAGGGTCAAGACCTCACCCCTAGCCTTACCAGTAATAAACACACACAAATCAAATTTTGTCTATTATGATCAAGTTATTACATTTTCAGATTTAGCTGACCTAAAAATTCTTTTATTTGAAGCTGAAAATGATAAATTTCCTGAATCTGAACTTTTTGAAAAATTGAGGCAAACTGTTCAAAAAGCAGAGAAATGTGAAATAGTCGCCAAGCAGTTAGCAACAAGGAAATTAAGAAACAGGTATTATTAAATTTAATCTAGGGTTCATCAAGTATTACATTTTTAAGTCCATGCTCATATTTGAAACATAATTTTATTTATTTTTGAAACTTTAAAAATATTAATTTTTGGTACCGTACCTAATTATACTTTTACTTAACCATATATATAAAGTGTATGTTCCATTATAATTATAATAAGTAAATTTAAGTGAATCAAGGTAATGTAAGGAACATTTTGAGTTTTTATAAGGTTACCTTTGTCGATGGCGCACAGTCTCAAGGCGTCATTCTCGCAATAAATTAGACTGCCAATGACAGGGAGATCAGGGCACAAATCCTGTTCGAATATACTTTGGGCTGTTTTCCCTAAATGGTTTTCCACTC
>CABFVX010005125.1:0-23536 GCA_902151425.1 Timema shepardi | reverse complement strand
CACACACACACTAGAAAAAATGAAAATTCACTATTAAAATCAGGTTCTCATTGGAAGCTACTGCCATTGCTGTCAAATTCCTTGGTCTTGGGGTAAAATGCTCGCCTTAGGACCCCATGATCATTGGTTCAAACCTGGCCTGAGTGGTAAAAATCCGTAGCACAACTTTCTTCAGAGGGGAAGTAAAGCCCTTGTTCCCATTTTGATTGTGGCAGGTTAAAGAACCCTGGGATGTAATTGAAAATAACTTTCCCAACAAAATCGGTGGACTCTTTCACTCTTGACTAGAATACATTCTCGTTTGCTGATATAATCAGTTGGTACAGAACGTTCATGTTAAATAACTCAAATAAATACTATTGTAGCCGACATCCTGGACCCCTAAACTTTAAATAAAACCAGTGTTGTTTGTTTGTCAAAATTGTTTTAACCATTTTCTTGTAATTTCATTTAATGGAAGTGGGCTTATCAAATTATATATAAGATGTGAGTCCATTTACTCTAAACAACCTTCTAAATCCTATCTAATTAATAACCTTTGTGATAAATGCCCCACTGAAAGTTAGTTTTGTTAATTCTAATTCAGATGTTGCTACAAATGGAATGGCTCGAGGAGGTGGATAAACTGCGCAAGGAGGGAGAAAAGGTGACTCTTGAAACGTTCCAAAAGTATTTAAATGTGGGGATGAATCTACCCTCACACCCCCTCATTGACACGTGTTTGAATGAAATACAACATATATCTGATGAAGCTACAAGATGGGAGGAAAAAGCCAAGTATTGTTTGCAGTCAAAGTAAGTATAAATACGTTTTTATTAAACTTAAATATTTTTCAAAAAAACCTTTCTCTGGGTTTAATCTCCTCATTCAGATGAGCTGTTTATTTTACACTCCTATTGGTTGTTTATCATTTTCTCCCCAGGAATTACAGAATATAATATACAATTTTATTGTTTTTTAATTAAAATGCTCATTCTAGAATAATACTTTTTAATAAATCTAAAAACAATAGTTTCTACACTTTATCATTGTTTGAGCAATTCTAATGACAGCTTTTATCCCTGTTATCAACTTAACTAATATGTTCATGTGAAGAACAGTAGCTTTTAGAATGTCAACACCTCAAACTTACTCTCTTTTGGAACTTAACTCAGCTTACATGAAGATGGCGAAGAACCAGTGGATAATGGCACAAAAGTTTTTATCTTCTCTTGTCTGGATTGTCAATGACAGAGGTCCAGGTTCAGATCCCACCCAACTAAACTGAGGGTGTTTTACCTAAATGGTTTCCCATTCCCCATTAATGCTAGTACACTTTCTCTGAACTGTACTATCTAGATAATTCCAACAGCTAGTGAAACTTGGAGCAAGTACAATTTAGACAAAACACATTGGATTCTCATGAATCTAAAAATCACCTTAGTCCACAGTAACGTGTGTCTATACTGAACTAAGGGCCATGGGTTCGATTCCCGGCACGGCCTAAAAATTTGTCATCGGTGAAATGTGGGTTTGCCCTTTCACAGTGAAGAATTAACGGCTGGGGACTGGATGTTGTGTCTGTCCTAGTCTTGAGTTAGATTATAAGGCTCATGAAGCTACGGCAGACCTAGCAAGCCGGTAGTGGACAATATATGTCTGGAATAGACCCAGGCCACAGGCTGGAGACAGTAATGGATGTAAAAGTTCTAAAAATACTATAAGAAAAGAAAGTATTTTTATAATATTTGCCATAAAAACACAGTTACATTAGCAAGAAGAATAAACAAAAACTTTCTATTTATAGGCTATACAATTACATTTTCATATCAACTTATGTATGAAATTTAAAAAAAGCAAGTGCTCAAATTCTACCATAGTTTTTCAAATTTAAATCTTCATTTTATTTATTAATCTCAAATCTTAGTACTAAAACACATTCTGTTAGTAAAAAAAAATCTGGATCAATATACTTATTGCCAGCATTCGTATGATGTTTTGAATATAATTTACATGATTCATTCGTCTTTGAAATGTTTCACTCCTTGAAATAAGTTTTCTGTGTTTTTACTCTTCTTCTCATTTTTAAGGAGATATACTCTATATATAATATGCTCATGTTCCAGGTCCACACTCGCACTAAGCACTGTAGAAGACGTATTGAAGGAAGCTAATCTTATCCCTGCGTATCTACCCAACTATTCCTCGTTATTGGAGACAGTGAAACGAGCACAGAACTGGAGTTATGAATCTGTTCTATTATATGTCAGTTCAAATATTAATATTACTAACTACTGCTAGTGTATATTTTATTTTATGATCTTAGACCTCTTCACTTTTTGAGGTTTGCGAATCACATTTGATTTCATTAAAAATAATTTTACGGATATTTAGACATTTCTAAAAACATTAATACCATTTAAAGATGGTTTCTGTGCTGTATCTTATTATTCAAAACTGAAAGTCCAATGTAATAACTTTTACACACACACAAGCGCATGTACGGGTGTGAATCAGTCTCGTAATAGACTCGATAGCTGATGGTGAGGAGTTCAAAGTTTGGCCGGGTGCATAAAGGTTAATTTTTGCACCCATTCTTTGCGCTAATTGTGATACACACTTTCTAAACTGCCTTCTTCATCTTTACCACTAAAGGCACTGAATAACTTGGCTCTTCATCATATTTGTAAATTTAATACTTATTTCAAATTTAAATTGATCAATTTTATATTTAAATAGGATGTTTTGGTATATTACTGTTTGCAGATGATCCTAAAATCCCAGGTGAAAATGAGCACGGGTATTAAAATGACAAACCGTCTCTGTGGCCAAAAGGTCTAAGACGTCACTCTTTTTGTTAGACTGGCCCGGTGACAACGGTGAGATCGTGGTTCAAACGAATCCTGATCAGGTGTTAATTAGGGTGTTTTCCTGTAAATGGTTTCCCACTCTGTTTCCACGCAAATGCGGGTAGATTACATTTAAAATTCTTCTTCCTCATCCCTCCCCCATCAGATTGCTTATCATATACGCGTGAAACCTGAACAGTTAGTGAGACACGTTGATTAAAAAAACACTCATTTGCAATACATTTCAAAAATTGTGATGTCTTTATATTTATTGAAACAATGACATACAAAGAAAAACAATAGCTTTGTGTGAAAGATTTATAGTTTTGGTGGATTATATCTTTGGCATTTTGTTGATAGGGCTATTCTGGTTTAATTGCTATAATTGCTTTGTGAAACAAAAAAAATGATATTGCCATAGTAAAAGTGTTGTTTTTTTAAATAATGCCATGAATGGTATTAAGTCAAGTTCATCAAGTAATTCAAAGTGTTCATATGATCATTCATGATTCTATGTAGTGGAGTTTTAGTTTTTGTCAAGTTGACATAATATAAACCTTTTGATCTTGTCATGACCAGAAGCACTGTAATTTGGTTGTCTTATCATCGTGTATTTGTACTTGGAAAGTTATATCTATATAAACTAATGCTAGTTGGCTAGGGATGAGAAATATTGATTTTAGAGAGAGTGTACTGGTATTTATATGAAAGGAGGGTGTAAAACTACCCTCACTCCCGATTGTAGCTTCTATCTCATCACCAGTACAGTCAGTCTTCACACGATTGTGGCGGGTTAAACCATGTTACTTTCTTGTGGATGCCAAGAACATTAAACCTATGATAATTGCCACGACATAAGTATTCAAATACTTTTGAAGTTTTTGTGATTATTTATTAAATTTAAAATGAGTGGTTCATTGTTAATAGGTTATAGATATTACTACCCCAAGAAACCGGGAAAAGTCTAGAATTAATTGTATTGGTCAAAAGATTATTTATATATTCTATGTTTCATAATACTGTTTTATTTTCAATTCTCGTTTTATAAATTAATGAATAGTTTATTTGTAATTTTGACTGAATCTCTGTGTGCATAACTATTTTCAAATGTTTGATTTGTAATTCATTTTTCATTATTAGGCTTAATTTATAAAAAGCTGTTCTTATATAGATTGTCATAATGACAACATTTCATTGATAAATTGAGATTAAAATAACTTTTTATTTTAAAATATTACCACATCTATTTTATTTGCTTAGAATAATTAATGTAATTCTATTTTTGCAGACTGGTGACTTTATACCTTACATAGATGTCCTGGAGAATATTGTTAACAAAGGACAAAACATTTCAATACAGTTTGATGCATTACCTTTCTGTGAGTCCCAGCTTAATGATGCTAAAAAATGGAGGGAGAAAACTTCCCGCATTTTCTTACGCAAAAATTCCCACTATTCTCTAATGGAGGTAATATTTATAACGAATTTATTAAGTTAATGTTTAAAACCCATATTATTATTATTTAGATATATCATATATGAGTACCTGAAAAATTTAGTTATTGAAAGCAAAACTATTAAGTTATAAAAATCTAATAAATGAAAATATTTCTCTCAATGTATATAAATAGAATTTATTACTAAAATTTGAAAATTAAAACATATTCACATGCCAGTTTGAAAATTAAAAGTATTTATTTTGCTAGTTATTCAAATAAATGGAGAGAATAAACTAGAATACTCATTGTGCTTTAACCACATTTAAAGTGTTAAAAGTAGTTAAAATGAAGCTAAGATTACATGCCCACATTTCTACGAAATCTAAATTTAAACTCTCTACATGATTGTGTCCTCTCATTAATAACAAGTGGTGCCCTAGTAAATTAGTGTGTCAGTATAGATAGCCATTACGGGGTGGATATTTCCTGGGTTGTGGTTGTGAATGTTTGTTTCACTAGAATATCTCGGTAGTTTCTTATCGGCAAGTACTGCAAAGATTTATAGACTACCTTTTTTTTTACATTATTCGGTTTCTACTGTCGAATCCAATATAGGGGATTCTGTTGAATGTACTTTTCCGGCAGTGTTTTTTTTAAATTGGGGTTTATGCCCCGAATGTAATATTTATTATATCTGTATGAATTTCTGTTTAAATGCTTTTAATTTTAGTGTAAAAGCCATGACTGTGGTTTTATTATATCATTCCATTGGTGCATTGTGGTTATAACCACTTTGTATTCATTAATTCTGATAGTCCACTTGATCCACGAACATATTTTGAACATTTAGATCACATTATACTGGGCTTTATGCCTTATTGAGCTTGTTAATAATGTGTAAGATAATATTGCAGCCGAAAAGAAAGACCTGTTTGTAAATTTTACTTTTTAAGTTAGAAAAAATATAATCATGAAAATTTTCAACCTTGAGATTATAATGAATCTTATTATTTTGTGTGTGTCTGATACCAAAAAAGTTGATTTTATAATAATGTCTCACCGTCTTGACTATCCTTAGCCACAAATTGGAAATTCTTCAAACTTAATATTTAGGTGTTATAGAAAAATTCCAAGGGAAGTTGTTTTTCATTTAGTACCCTAGCCCTCACATTAAGGGTGCCTAGTATAATTACTGTTAAGAGATTTTTTCGAATTTCAAATTTTTCGGAAATAGCTCCAAGGATTTTGTTTGAAATTTATATTTGGGGAGTGTTTACCTGACAAAAAACTGTATACTTGTTTTTTTTGGGGAAAAATTTGTCTAGGGGGTTTTGGGTTTGTTAATGACTGATTTTTGAAAGAAATTGAAATTATTTGAAATAAGCCTCAATATTTTTCAAATTCGGTATTTGAAGCTTAAAATAAATTAATAGGGCAATTTACTTATGACAAATTTTTGAAATTTTTAAAAAGGTCTATTTGAAAAATGCCTTTTAAGATTTAGTCCCAAATGAATATTCGGGAATAGTTTTTTTATGATAAATAAGATTATATTTTTATTTTTACAAATGTAAATTACTCAAGTCTATTATATATATAACTTATTTTTGAAAAAAATTCAGAGCTTAATGAGAAAGTTTGTACGGTTAATCTATGATACTTAAGTTGGTAAACTTGGGAAACAATGTTTGGAGACAGTTAAAAAACTTTGTTTTCATACATATTACATTTTTCCACTTCATTTGGTTCAACTGAATACTTTTTGCCCATTTCATTATAAATATCCTAATTTTTATGCTATTTTTCAAGTCCATGGATTTCACATCCCACAATAATGTGTTGGTGTGAACTATCTCTATAAGTTGCCGTGTCTTTTCAGTTGACCACGAAATAAACTACAAACTAGAAACTGATGTTAATTTCTGTGAACAGCAGAAGAAAACTGGTCCACATTGTTTTTTCCAATAATGTCGGCGAACACGTCCAGACACGCAAACATTGTTTCTTGTAACCCATTTGAAATAGATGACAAGAAACATGTTTCCTTCTTGGAAAACCCGACTAATAGTTTCCAAACAATGTTTTCGAGGAAATGTTTTTTTCTAGTGCATATTAGGTTTATGTCGCCCATAAATTGAGTTTTACTGCCTAGCAAAAT
Source organism: Timema shepardi (assembly GCA_902151425.1). Classification (NCBI taxonomy): domain Eukaryota; kingdom Metazoa; phylum Arthropoda; class Insecta; order Phasmatodea; family Timematidae; genus Timema; species Timema shepardi. The sequence continues at coordinate 17,110 of CABFVX010005125.1, read as the reverse complement.
CGTAAATGCATGGTACTTTTTTTTCCCACATTTGATAGCTTTTTTTTTCTATCAATACTATTATATTTATCTCTGATTATTTTTAGATAGCCATTTTATTTTAAATTTGTTTAAAAAAATCACTAGTAACACTTGCACTACAGAATCTTTAAATAAAAATTAATGATAATAAATCAATATCAATGAAATAATTAAAATAGTAAGAGTCAGTCAAATGAAACTATAATAATAATTTTTGACTGAGGTGTTCTTGTCAGGTTTTATCTCCAAGAGTGGAGGTGGGTGTGGCATCATTCCGACAGAAGAAATCTCGGTTTCATGATCCAAACATTCCTAATTCAAACACACATGTAATTAATGGTGTTAAGTTAGAAGGCAAAGTGGACCCATTTCTTGTGGTAGCAGCATTCAAAGTAAGTAAATTGTGTGTTTGTTCATGTATGCATGGGTTAAGTTGAATTAATGGGCAACTCTCTCTTATGCCCAAAACCTATTTAGTTTAGTACAACCCGCCTCGGTGGCGTAGTTGGCTAACGCGCTTGTCGTGTTTGAGCTCGACTGCTGAGGACGGGGAGATCGAGGTTCGAATCTCGGTCGGGTGAACTGGGGGTGGTTTTTCCTAAATGGTTTTACACACTCCCTCCACGCAAATGCGGGTTCACTTCCTCTAATTTAACCTTCCCAATTCCTAATCCATTGGAGTAATTAGTACTTAAAGTGTATAACCCGAACGGGTAGTAAGACACGTTGATAAATATATAATATATAGTTTAGTATAGGAATGGATGGAAATTACATTTTTACTGTGGAATGGGATGGTAAATTATAAAAATGATGCTAAAGAAATATATTTAGATTAAAAATATATATTAATTATTGAACTAATATACTAGGATTTGTAAAAGCTATAACATTAATAAATGTAATATTAAATATTAAAATAATATAATATCATAAAAACGTGATAGAGAATTATAGTTAAAACAATTTGTCACTTTTTGAAAACCCCTATCATAGAATATTATATAAACATTACGATTACTGAGTTCATTGTATTAGAGTATAATTACTAGACTCCCCTTCTCAATAGAATAATCTTCCACGTTGAAGATAAGTTCATGATTCACTGTTCAGTGTAAATTAAAAACACTACTACTGTTTAATAAGTTTGTATACTAGCGCCTAACTCAGAAAAGAGTTTTATTGTGTTTGTCAGTTGGCCTCACTGTGTATGATACTTTTAGTGTTTGTTCTAACATGGATTTACTTTATAACCTTCATTGTATGATTGATTCTGTCTTGAAATTGTTAACCATCGCTCAAAAGTTAATTTTGTATGTGATAATAAAACAACTACATTAAAAATACTTATTTTATTTTAGCAATAAGAATGAATTATTGCCTAAAGGCTTGGACATGTATAATAAGACTGTGTAAAAAACACTGTACAGTGATGTAAATTAAGTGATAATAAAGGAAGTCAACCGGAAAGGTTAGGCCTAGATAGGAACAAACACACCTCTCTTCATGTCTTCCTAAACTTTTAAACTTCCCACTTCTTCACAATTACAAATTCACACATTTTTTAAAATATATATATATATATATATATATATATATATATGACACACATACATAAATGACACATAAAACACAAAGAATGATATATGAAATTACAAGCTTTAAGAATTTGAAAAATGACTGTAAACTTACATTGTTGCCAAACTGATGCAATTGGATGGAGGCTTGATTAGAGAGATAGCTTGATCATCATAATTAACTATTTCCAGACTGTGGCCAGATCAATTTGGTAAAATACCTACATCTTTCTCCCTTGTGATCTTTTTCCTACATACTTCATCTCCAACATTTTCTATGGCATCCTCTCTTTTTCCATCCTCATCACATGTCCATACCATCTCAGTCTTGTTTCCTCTACTATCTCATGTACTCCAACATCCTCATCACATGTCCATACCATCTCAGTCTTGCTTCCTCTACTATCTCATGTACTCCAACATCCTCATTACATGCCCATACCATCTCAGTCTTGCTTCCTCTACTATCTCATGTACTCCCTGTAGCCCTACTCTTTCCCGAATAACTTCATTCTTAATCTTGTTTCTCCTCGTGACAGCTAACACGCACCTCACAAATTTCATTCCCATGTCCTCCACTTTCCCTGTCTCTTTTACATTCATTGTCCATGTTTCTGCTGCATATGTAACAATAGGTACAGTATTTCCTTATACTTAAAAGTAACTTCTCTTCTCCATAGCAGGTCTCTTACGCACTTATAGAAACACACTCCATGCTGTCCTCCTCTCATTAAGTTCTCTCTAATCCCACCTTTTGCCTCATTCATGATTCCAAGGTATTTTACGTAGTGTAATTTTCTCAGCTCTACTCCATCAAACCTTATAGCTTTACTAGGACTTACCCTTTTCCTTTTTATTACCATGGCTTTCATTCTTTCTGTTCTGAGTTTTCCTGCCACTTTGTTTATGACTATTTACATTTCCATTACAAATAGTAATGGTGAAAAGGCACTCCCCTGCTTCACTCTATTTTTTATTTGGAACCACTCCGTCCTTCCACTCTCCATCTTACACAACTCCTATTATCCTCATACATGCTTTTCATTCTCATGACAACTCCTCTCTCCATTTTGTAACTCCATCGCTTTCCAAACTTTATTTCTATCCACAATATCCTATGCTTTCTCCACATCCATAAATACTGTCATACCATCAGACGTTGTATGGCAAAGATTAAGTTTATTCTAGACCTTTGTTCCCTAAATCCGTGCTATTCCTCTCTCTACCTTCCTTTCATTTTATTTCTTAATCTCTTTTCCTGTATTTTAAATATTTGTGTACAGTGGTACATCAGCGTTATCCCCCTATAATTTGTACACTTCTTCCGGTCTTCTTTCTTGAAAATAGGTATTATAACTCCCTTTTTCCAGTCTTCCAATACCTTGTTCTACCAAAATACTCTCAGTACCCTGTATAATCATTGTACATCTACTTCACCTGCTGCCCTTATCATTTCCACACCTGGTGCTTTCCTTGGTTTTATCTTCTTTAATGCGTCCTCCACTTCTCTCCATTTTGGACCTCTTTGCTCCTCTGTTTCACTCTCTATATCCATTCCTCTTCTGGGTTGAACATTCTCTCAAATTATCTCATCCTTAGTTCATTTTATTCCTCTCCTGGCTTCAATGTTCTTCCTTCTTCATCTATCGTTCTAACTTTTTTCCCCTCCTGTTTTTTACTTGGCTATATAACACCTCACTTCCTTCCATGTCCTGTTCTAGCATTTCCGTTCATTTTTGTATCCAATACTTCCTGGCTTCTCGGACAACTCGCTTTTTTCTTTTCTTCTCCCTATATTCTTCCTCTGTTTCCTCATTCCTATTCTTAAAACTCCTTTTGAATTCTTTATTCTCCTCTACGTCTTCCTTCACCCTGTCGTTCTGTATAATCATTGTACATCTACTTCACCTGCTGCCCTTATCATTTCCACACCTGGTGCTTTCCTTGGTTTTATCTTCTTTAATGCGTCCTCCACTTCTCTCCATTTTGGACCTCTTTGCTCCTCTGTTTCACTCTCTATATCCATTCCTCTTCTGGGTTGAACATTCTCTCAAATTATCTCATCCTTAGTTCATTTTATTCCTCTCCTGGCTTCAATGTTCTTCCTTCTTCATCTATCGTTCTAACTTTTTTCCCCTCCTGTTTTTTACTTGGCTATATAACACCTCACTTCCTTCCATGTCCTGTTCTAGCATTTCCGTTCATTTTTGTATCCAATACTTCCTGGCTTCTCGGACAACTCGCTTTTTTCTTTTCTTCTCCCTATATTCTTCCTCTGTTTCCTCATTCCTATTCTTAAAACTCCTTTTGAATTCTTTATTCTCCTCTACGTCTTCCTTCACCCTGTCGTTCTACCAAGGTGTCCACTTCCACTTCCTCTTATCATTTGTCCTCTTTCATACCTCCTCTGCTGCTCCTACCAGGCTGTTCTTAAACCTTTCCCATTCAAACTCTACCCATTGCATCTCATCCTTGGGTATTAAGCTTTTTGTTTTTCTTAGGTACAGTTCTCTTTCCTCTTAATTGTTTAGCCTCCACACCCATATTCTTCTTTCTTGTATTACTCAATTTCTCCTACATTCCCATCCCTCTATGTCTGTCACTATCTAAGGACACTATTGGTATCACCTTGATGTTTAAGGTCTGCCTTTTCATTTCTTCATCCATGATAAAGTGGTCTATCACTGACCCTCCTTCCCCCTCCCAACTGTATCTAGTGGTCTTATCGCTTTCTCTTTCATTCTTATACCAGCCGTTTGCCACTTTCATTTTATTTCTTGCACAAAGTTCCAACAACCTTCTACCCTCTGCGCTTCTCGCTCCTCATTCTTCTTTCACTAACACCTCCTGGATGAAAAGTTTAAAAAAAATGTATGTGTGTGTGTATATATATATATATAAATATAAGTATAAAACTAAATTAAGTATTCGGTAATGTTTTAAGCTTGCTGTATGGGCATATTAAATAATATATGCTATAATCCAATGCATAACTTTCATCATAAAACCGGGCACAGAGTGGGCCAATTAATCGATAACATTTCTGATCTCGTGTGTGTGTGTGTGTGTGTGTGTGTGTATATATATATAAGATTAACAAAGACTATAATAATTGAAATAATAGATAAGTAAACTTTTATTTTATAACTAATTTGCTTTTATTTGTTTGTTTACATGCTATTGATTATAAACTGGCCCACTTTGGTGGCCGTGTGCTCCAACATGCTACTCTCGCAGTAGGCTAGAGCTAGACTACTGATAACAGGGAGGTACAAATCTCATTGAGGTGCTTTTTTTCCAAAATGGCTTTTCACTCTCCTTCCATGCAAATGCGAGTATACTCCTTCTAAATATAACCTTCCTACCCTATAACCATTAGCGTAATTAGTACATAATTAACAGGTAGTAGGACACGGTGCTTAAGAAATTATAAACTTACCCCTACTCATAAAAGCTAACCTTCCATATCCAAACAAGTTATTTTTTTTGCAATGTTGTCACAGATGTAGGATGTAAAAGGAAGGGTTAACCAACCTTGAGAAATGAGAATGAGGTATTTAACCCATGTCCCTAGTTGCAGTGTTACCATTGAGCAATAAAGTGGACATGTTGTAAACATTATTTTATTTACAAATATACAAGTACAAGGAATTTGGGAAAGAAAAAACCGAGTTAAATAAACATGAATTTTTTTTAATGAACCCTTAAAACAATCATTTCTTCTTGCATATTATCTCTTGTTTAAATTACTAACATAGTAATTAGACATTAATACAAAGACTGTCTGAATCACTTAGAAACAAATAATAACAAGTAACATTATAAAACTAGCTGTTCTCAAGAGAAGTAACTCGATTCAAAATGAAATAAGTGTTTCTAGCGCCACCTATGATAAGCCTAGATAATCTCAGTTATATACTGCTTTTACCAATATACACATTAAAGACACTTTTTAAATACCCAAATCGAAGACAATACTATATAATCACTGTTCTATTTTTTAAATTCTTTGGCAACATAGTCTGGTAAAAATCTGGACAATTCCACTTTTGAAATAAATCCGCCAATACTTCATATATTTTACATCTGAAAACCCGCCTCGGTGGCGTAGTTGGCTAACGCGCTTGTCGTGTTGAGTTCTACTGCTGAGGACGGGGAGATCGAGGTTCGAATGTCGGTCGGGTGGGAGATCGAGGTTCGAATGTCGGTCGGGTGAACTGGGGGAGGTTTTTCCTAAATGGTTTTCCACTCTCCTTCCACGCAAATGCGGGTTCATTTCCTCTAATTTAACCTTCCCAATTCCTAATCCATTAGAGTAATTAGTACTTAAAGCGTATAAGCCGAACGAGTAGTAAGACGCAGTGCTAAATATTATTATTATTATTATTACATCTGAAAAATAGGACATGTCTTGATAAGAGAGTGTATGTTAGTTCCTCCTAGTTGGGTTGAAATTGTCAAATCTAATAATCTTAATATTCACATATCAAGTAGCTTACCTGTGTATATCTATTGGTCGCATCTTGAAATTGTTTTTATTATAACTCCTTTTGCCAAAAGTGACTGTCATGTTTGGCCTATAAATATTTTTAGGAACAAGTAAACACAATTAATTAACTAATACCAATAATTAAGCATTTGTGCCCAAGCAAATTAAAATTTATTTTAAAGTATTCCTATTTAAAGAGCTAATAAATTAGTGTTATTAATATTAACCCCTGTAATTTTTATAACTCTTTATTTTTATATATAAAAATTATTTGCATCAAAGATTAAAGCAAACACTTCATCTTGGTTAAGAAGACTTTAAATCATTCTGTAATGTTCACAGTTGTAAACTCTTATATGGTATGTCCTGTTTTTGTTAATCTGTTTCTGTGTTAAATACTGTTGGTAATTTTCCTCACATACTCTATCCAAGGATGAAACTGCAGTTTATGAATGTTATCTTTCCCATTTAATATTTTAAATTTGGGTTTTATCTTTATTAATAATATTATTTTAATTATTCATTTTTCATTTTAATATATTTAAACCCTTCAGGCACTTTGAAGTTAATACATTTTATTTTATATTAAATGTACTTACTGGATGAATTGGACAGTGAACAAAAAGGAAAAGGCTTATGTTGCATGTTTGTTCCGTTCTTTGAGATCTACAGGTTTTCCTCTATATTGAATGATGACACTGTCCAACCAATCAGAAGGCTGATATTTAAACAACATTATTACGATAGGTCCAAATTATCATTTCAAATAGGAGTGGTCTCTGACGTAAGTGGAGAAATGGAAAAAGAGTTTCTTGGAGAAACAAAGCTCGGGCTATACCCAAGCACAGACGCGATATGACCATGTAGTCGATAGGACGTGCTTTGCACACGCGGTTTGTATTAATTTTATAAATTTAAAAAGACATGTGACATGACCATGTAGTTGATAGGACGTGCGTTGCAAACGAGGTTAATATTAATATTATAAATGTAATAAAGACAATAACAGGCGTATGTCAAGTATCTGTAACATGCTATAAGAATAAAATTTTAATATATAAATCAATCTGAATGCATACATTTATTGAATAAAAGTTTCATTTTCGACAGTATATTATTATTATTATTATTATTACCGCGTCTTACTACCCGTTCGGCTTATACGCACTTACACTAATGTGTAATGGTAGGGTGACTGTGAGATGAAATGGAGGACCTACAGTTTAACGTGGAATCCGAACCACTAAATCTGTGCCGGGACCGAGGATTGAACCCCGGCCGCCAGCATAGAAGTCTGACACCTTACCCCTAGACCGCCAGGTCACCTTCGACAGTATAAAGTATCAAGCATTGACTTAAATAATACCTATATTAGCTCATTGTGGGACATTAACCTAGGAGATGATCATAGCAATGCTGACGTCATACATTGAGCTTGAGCCAAGGACATACACGAGATGACAATCACCATCTCTCAGCTGAGAGGCTACAAATCATATCGTCATAAATGGCTCCACAATGTAGGTGCCAGAAATGTCAAAATTCATAGATATATAGATTTTTATTCCCAGATTTACCATAGGTCATAGGTGGATAAAATTTTTATTTCTATGGAATATTTACCATCATTATGTGGAGCAAATCAAACAACTTGTTGGTAAAAATGTTATGAAATAAATGTATGTTATTCATTGAGTTAATTATTGACTAAAGATTATTATTAATTCCTCATTGTTAATTAAAAGTTTTAATTTATTTCGGGTAGTAAGACGCAGTGCTAAATATTATTTAATTTATTTGGATCCAAAGAATTAAATGTCTATTTACATAGTACCATTCTTGAAGCAATACATTTACAATAGAAATGGACATAACTCTTAAATTGAAAATGTTGTCAAGAGAATAATAAACAAGTCCGAGTTGATGTCGTGATGTTTTGATGTTGGAAATTCGTTATCTTTTGTGAATGGTTTTGTAATATTTTTTTCAATAAGTGAACTGTATTTTGTTGTAGGAAAAAAAAAACCTACAAAATAATGCAATTACAATAAAAAGCAATAGATTTTGTTTCCTGCCCAAATCTTTTCGGGGAATATCCAATCCCATCCGACTTTCCGGAATGGGAATTTCCCGTATTTTTCCCTGAGCATTCGGGAACCCATTCACCCATAATTTGGTAACATTAAAAATATTGGATCTCGTATAATTAAAAACAAACTGAAACCGCCATACTAATCCAAACTGGTATCTTACTTCATTTTGAAATCATATTACTCTTGTTCTTACATAAAACACACTTATGGTAGCTGAATTGTTAGCGGAGCTGGATTCCCCCGTGGTCCTTGTTACATCCATACAAAGCCAAGTGTCAAATTGTTGGTTGGGGGAATTGAAGGGAAACTGTAGGATTCGACTGCGTGATAAGAATATCGAGTATCAAAGTATGGATGGACAAGAAAACTTAGCAAATGAAGGGACTGAGATTCATTACACATGCACACAAGGTGAAATGTTCTGTGTCTATTATACAATTTTAGTGACATAATCGCATATGACATATTTTTTTTAAAAGTTCAACACCTTAGCTTTATTGAACTAAATAATTCCGGATTCAAATTCTGTCATTGTTGGAATATGTATCATTGGTGTAATGATACAGAGATAATTAACGTCTGGGTGCTGGTTGTTGTGGCCATTCTAGATTTAAGTTAGTTAATAAGTCTTGTGTTGATATACTCATTCAGTTCTGAAAGTGCATGTTAAATACCTTAAAAAATAATAAAATTACTCGTTTTTTTAGTAGCTATTTTCTTGATAAATATGAAAGTTGCAAATCTTTCCTTCTATTATTTCATTCACTTAAGCCAATAAATTCATAACATTCATGTTAAAAAGACAGTTTGTTATTTAGGCTACTTTATTTTTCCTGATATGAAAAACATTTTTTGGTTATTATATTGAGCATTGATAACTGCTTTTTGATACTTTATTTACTAAACATAAAGTATTGGATTTCTTGTGTGTACTTGAAAGCGTAACCTTGGCTTTCACAATCATTCATATGTCCTACCTAAAAACATTTTAGACATAAACTCATTGTCAATACCTACGTTCAACCTTCTATTATTTATTTATTATTTCAAAATCAAACCGCCAATGCATGACTTGTGCCACAGATTTACACTTTCTCTGTCTTCAAGTGAGCAACTTTTGTTTAAAGTAGTAGTTTTGAAGAACTTACATGTTATGCTATTGTATAATACACAGCTATGGTGTCTAATCCAGTGATTTCCAACCTGAGGGTCGGGGCGTTAATCCGAGAGGGTGCAAGTTTTGTGAAGACTATAACTTTATACTGTATCTACTCTTTTATGAAATTTTGATGATTATAATAAAATTAAAAATCTAAATATAAACAGGATATCCTACTCTGACTGCAACCGACACAGTTAACTGCAGTAGCCTCATATTTGGGTGAGTAGCACTGAGAGTAGTCGCTTTGTTCAAATGCAGAATATCCACCAAGCTCATCATTCTCCTCTGTGATCTCTCATTCGCTTAGACCTTTGTGCTTGCTGCGTTTGTCTATTTTATCTTCAGAGAGTATGAAACCAATCAAGCCAAAGTGACAATTGGAATCAAAACACAACCTGCTTGCAGAAATATCGTATGATTTTTTTTTTTTAAATAAAAAATTGGAAGAATATTCTGGACAAACCAAGTCAATGCTAAAAAACACAAGTATTCCTGCCAAGGGACTTCTGGCATCATACAAAGTTTAATATATGATCACAAAATGTAAGAAGTCTCCCTCTGTTGGAGAGGTACTCGTTTTGCCTGCTGCTGTCGAAATCACTGAAATAATGTTTGATAAAGCATCTGCAGATCTAGTCTGGCAGATAACACAGAGGGAATACGGATATCTGACAAGGTGCAAGACAAATAATAACATCTGACCGAAGCTTTGAAACTCATAATTTGCAAGACAGGTCAACGAAGCCACTGACTCAGTGAAGGATGCCCACCTTAAAGCTTATGTTTGGTACATCAATAACAGATCTGTCAACGAGGACCTATTGTTCTGCAAGCCAAGGGAATTTTCAAGATTCTGGATGATTTTTTGACAGCAAGGGAGATGAAGTGGAAAAATGGTGTTGGTGTGTGCGGTGATGGTGCTCCTACCATGTCTGTCGGAAGGAGTAAGTTACAAGCTCTCATGAGAGGGGATGCTCCCAACGCCATCTGGACTCACATTGCTCTCTTATACTACTCTGCGTCACACTGGTTGCAAGGATGTTAGGAGGAGATTAGTGACGGTGACGATCCCGGGAATAAAAATAAGATCAATGAGAACAGTTTCTTGTGTAAACCAGCATATCTTGCTGATATATTTTAAACATGCCAACCCCTAAGTATGGATTGAACAGTTTCACTTTCAAGTGACACGGTGAGCGCTTTTACCGGGAAACTGGATCTTTGGCTGGCTAAAGTTGAATGTTTTCTTGACATGTTCCCGTGACTCAACAAAACTCTTTAAGAACGTGACAATGTGCAGCATGATTTTAAAACATTTTTTATGCTTGGCAACGTTGCAAATTTAACTCTTTTTTTTAGAAGTATTTTCCAAAGAGTGCTTTGGAAAGTTTAGGTGGAAAAACGCAGGGGAGGGATATGTTTGTATTCGACAAATGATTTCTACGAAAGAAATTGGGCATGTTTTTGCCCTACAACATGACTTTAAAACATTTACCCTCATAATTTTTCAATAAGAAATAGTTCATGGACAAATAACACAATTCTTTACAGGTGAATTAAACAATACAGTCAGAAATTTTTAAATGATAATATTTTCATGAGAAATCATGTAGTTTTCCCGTTTGGGTACTTTGGACCTTTCTTAAAATGATTGTTAATTACTTTTAACTTTTACTCTGAAAGAAATACTTTGTGTAATGTGTGCTTTCAAATGTATTCATTTTTATTTTGTATTATTTTAGCATATCACATCTTGCTACCCATTCAGGTTATATGCCTTCAAATGATTTAAAAGATATTTCGTTTAGATCTAAGTTTTAAAATGGAAGGATTAGAGCTGCTAAAAATGTAATGTTTAGTGTCATGTGAACACACATCAGTTATTAACTAAACCATCGGTTAGAGTTAACACAAGATATAACAGCTAAGACAAGTCTCACCTTCTTCATAATGTTAGCAGCGCAACTGATGAATATCTCTGTAATCTTTATTATTTGTATAACATCAGGGGCCTAAATCTTTGCAGGAAGCCGAGCATAAGGAAATGGTGCAAATTTGCAATTTACGGAATGAAAATCTGAAGAAACGAATCAAAAACCCTAGTCAAAAAAAATTCTGCATTTGTTTTTCTGGTATATCTGATGATATGTTAGAATGTGAGCTTTGCAAGGATTTGTTTCATGGTAAGTGTAATTTCTCTGTATTGTACATTCATGGGAATATTTGATTGGCTTGACTTTTAAAATGTAGCTTTAAATAACCGTATGTATTAAAAATAAGTTTATAAAGCATTTTGTTCTGGCATTAATCATGTATTTTAGTGGTATTATCAACACAACTCTATGGTGGCGTGATATTCCTATACATTGATGCATACTTGACTATAGGTTATAATTTACCATATTTAAGCATATTTTAAACTGTTTATAAGACAGTGTATAAAAATGGCATTTTTTAATAAATCAACAGGACAGCCACATATAAAAAAGAAGTACTGTCCCGTTCAAAAGGAAGTGTACCTGCATTTATATGGAGGAAGAGTGGAAAACTGTTTAAGAAAAACAAACCTCAGAACACCTGACCAGGATTAAAATCCTAATTTTTCTCTAAATAATTTATTGACTATTTATTCAATCAACGCACCTCTACTAACGTTACATGTATAACTGGTGCCTACAATATTAACATATAATGTACTAACAAATTACATTTATATTTTTCATCGATTCTAAAAAAATAATGTAACAAATCAATAATCATCAGAGCCCTCCCAGACCCGTTCAGTCATAGCTCCTGATTTTACTCTTAGCAAATGTTCATGTAGATTAGGAAAATCCGTCCTTCAAACGAAATGGATAGTTTATGTCTTTGATACCGGTACTAATGTTACGACTAATTATAATATATAATTATAAGCTATAAAGAGTGATTAGTTGATTTCAACTACAAGAGTACCACCTTGGACCATGTGACCACTGAAAAATTGTTGTTTTACACTTTTTGTGTGCCAGTGTGAAGGTAAAGTAATTTTCAAAATCTAAAATGTTGGGTTAAATGGCCTGAATGAACCGACAAGGAATAATCCCACTTTCCAAATTGTTTTTTCATAAAGCATCAGGCCCTGTTTTCAAAGGCCCTTTGTGGCAGGACGATGAGCAACTTAATGTTCAGGTAACATAAATTAACACAACATTAAGGTTCTTGTGTTTTAAAGGGAAGCCATCACAATGCACAAAACTTAACGTTCACTTGTCTTAGGAGTTGTCCTCAAGAGAACTTTCACATTTCGTGAAAGTTAAGTGATGGTATCTTACCACAAGTTCTAGCCGGTCAATCACATTTGAAGTAATGTCAACAGGGATATATATAATTTTGTTTGTTTGTGTATGGTATGGGAGTATTGAGTTGACCATTATCCTGGCATTAGGGAACAATGGAGAATACCAGAGTTGGTATTTGATACAGCAATTATTTAAATGGTAGTATGGCATAATTTCTTATGTTTTGCCTCTAACCAAACAAAACTATAATAGGGCCTGGTGAACAAAGAGGGGCTGTATCCGAATAGTCTACTTATGCGACGTCGCGTTGATAGCTGCATTGGCAATCCCGTGGCCAAGTGTAGATCTGTCCGAATAGTCGCGGACTAGATCGATGCAGTTTTCTCGTGGCGTTGGTAACCATGGATATGAACGCTACGATTCATGTGATGTTTGACTGGCAATTGTTTTAGTATTATCGTTTCGTCTGTTGAGCACCGACTTACACAAATTATTCGGTAGGAAGCTCACTGTGGGCCCAAGTGTGTTGCTGTTCGAACAGTTTGATTGCAGTCTTCACTATGAAAACCGCAAGAAATGTAAAATTATCAAGACTGCATCAAGTCAAGTGTACTTGACTATTCGGATACAGCCAGGGTAATATTCTTCAAATTTTGTATGTCATATTTTGGAAAACTTAATATTTTTTAACATCTATACACATAAGAGCAATTAAGCAAATTTCCAAAGATTGCAAAATTAATATTATAGAATAATTATGTAGGCCTATAATTTAAAAATACTCACATATATCAACGAAAAACTTTAATATTTAGAATGTCCAAACATGGCACTAAAATTAATCAACTAGGTACGGTATGCTATAATTAATATTTATATATAAATATCCCAACATAACAAAACCTAACCTTCAAAGTGTCAACAACATATTTTTCCTAAAATTCCAGAATCCTGTAATATCTTAACTAAAATGACTTACTATAATCTAATTTTTTAAACTATCTACAATTATTTTACAATTATGAATTTTAGAAGTATTCTTTTGTTATATGTAGAGATGGTAAAAATATGTTTTCATACGACATAAAAAAAACATTAAGGAATCGCGTCCTCTTACTATGTAATAATCCAATAAACACGGATTCAAATCGTGAATAAAATAGTAACGCATTTGTTAAAAAGGTATTTTCACTACATAAACACATGCAAGTCTTGTGGGTTTGTGGAAACGCCAGATTAAAACAACTCATCTTTCAAACACAGTTAAGTTTAGACTTACACGAAACCCTCATAAGTTTCCATTGTGAACTTTAACGGGTGTAAATTTCTTAAATTAAAGATTATATTCAAACAACATTGTACAAATATTTTATAAGCTTTTATTTCGAAATTTGGTAAACAACTGAAAAGAGAAATCAAAGACGTTGACAGATAATTGGTGAAAACATATTTATATTGGTAGTTAAGTTTTTGCTGTAGTTGTGGTTCCATCTATATATTTTCCTCAAATGTATTGTAAAAAAAAATCTTTTAAACAAATGAATAGATATATATTAATATAATATGTGGTTGGAATGCGTTATCAAGAAATGTACGTGGAAGAACTTGTATGAACAAAGTCAGTAATGAATGGGCGTTGATGGAATGTGGTTTGAATAAGAATACATTGGACCAATATGAAAGTGCTTTGTATGTGCTGTATGTGTTTTAGATGGAAGTTGATACGTTGATACAGTTGAAACGTTGGTTCGGATATATTGAGAGGATGAGTGTGGATCGAGTGATGAAGTAAATATATTATAGAAGAGTGTGTGGATAACATGGAAAAGGTAGACCATGTATGGCGTGGCTAAATCTTGTAAAGGGATGTGTGAAAAATAAGATTAGAAAAAATAAAATAGCATGCATGACATGGTGTACGGATGTAATTGAAGAGAAGGTAGTAGGTATGCAAGGATAGGGGAGTGTGGAGAAAGTAAGTGAGGATGGATTGAGTACGGAGTGTTTTTTTTTTAGCTAAATGCACAGTTTCTTGCCTGCTCCGTAAGGTAACGGTGTGTAGATTAGTAATTTAAATATAGTATATATATATATATTTTTTAAATTATTTTTTCAGTGGCGGTCGGTCCAAGTAAGCATTGAAAGCACTGCTTGCCTACTTTCAGCAAAATAATTCTTATCCTATTGAACAATTAATATAACTTAAACATTTTTAAAATTCCAAATATAATATATTTTGGAAGCATGTTTATTTAATATTTTTTACTTTTCAACGGTGTATGTGCTGTTGTCCTTTCCAGGAAATCCACGATAGCGGGATAGCTTACTAAAAGCAATCTCAACTGTGAATATGGCCTTCAAATGGCATGAGGGTTGAAATAGAGAGAAAGAGGCTAAGGCGCATGCGCGTCTTATGTATCCCCTATACGATCAGTAGAGGTAGAATAAAAGCAAAGTTCAAACTGCCTCTTGCTATCGTGGAATGAAAGAATCACTGTAAATATCCACTTAGTGCCCATTGTCAATGTTGGAGCATGCGATGTGTCAATTATACTTTAGTTGTGTTTACTGGCGGGTCTCATACGGGTCATAATTTGTTTGTTTAAAGTGTAAGTTTTTATATATTTTCAATATTAATTGTGTGGGTAGCAAGGAATGTCTAGTTAGTAAATTATTAGTGACATACTTTTCAAGACTTTGCTTTTAAAAGTGAGATTGTTAAAACTGGTAGACCAACACCTGATCTTCCGCAACTTACTTAATCCATAGATTTAAGTTAATTTATTTTTATTAAATCATTATTTTGTTTTGCTCTACTCCTAAAATGGTCCTCTTAAAATTTGTTCATCATTTATATTTTATTTTGACTTAGATTTTGCTCCCAAGAATTTAATACAATAAGCATTTTTTCAAGGCTGCTTGCTCAGCTCCCAATCCCACCAACCGCCACTGATATATACAGTATTTTAATCTAAGGGGATGCTATTGTTGCTTGTTCACAGCTTTTATAACAATACCACAGTGAACTCTATGTATAGCTAAAGGAACACGCAAGTAATATACTCAATATCCTACCTTTAACCAAAATATGTCATAAACCATGTTTTCATTATCTATTAGCATGCACCCTGCATGATGCCTTGTCCAAGAGATTCTGCCCCGATCTTACTTCCACTCATGGGTGTTGGTTTTGAGGGAATTTTCTCTTATGCTAGATGAGACTATTCTTTTCTACTTGTATCCACCTTTCTTCCTTTAACTAAAGTTAAAATTCATAAGTTCAGGTTTGACTCACAATTAGAACTGCATTCTATTTTAGAATAGTGGCACATGTAAATAGGGCAGTAGTATAATCGGTTCCTACACGTGGCAGAGGGGGATAGGTTGCTTAATGTCCTCTTTTTTTTCCCCCACACCACAAGCAATCTTAAGACGCGACATTTAATTCCCATGTCTGTAGAGAATGAAAGGATGGCTCCTAACTGTTATCTCTATTTTATATCACACGTCAACTTGTCAATGGTTAATAAAACTGTTTGTGTTAGGAAAGGGTGAAGTATGGTATGTAGGTGTTAAAAATGTACTTAAAAGGAAATACGCTTCACTTTCATAGGTACTATTGTCAAAATATTAATCAAAACATTAATTTATTAAAATATCTATTTATTTGCTTGTCATTTTATTTAAATTCTAAAAACCCATTCCAAATTGGCCATCTAATAGTATTTATTAGCTTGTTTGTTAGTTTTAAAATAAAACTAATATACCTATTATATAAAATATTGATAATTATAATATAATAAATAAAAATTATGTAGCTTGGTTAGTTTTGTTTAAATAACAAAATTTGTGAAGACCGTTTCTGCCTGGACAATAAGTTAGGTTATATCACTGTAGAAAGCAATAATTTGTATGAACTTATTAAGGAGAATGGTTCATGTCATAAATTCATCATGTGTGAAATGTATTTTCATATGGGTAGTTTTGATACAATGCCCCTTCCCTCTCCAAGAAACTTAACTCCCGTTGACACTTCAATGCCTAAGCATTGCTTGACAATCGTCCAGAAGAGGGAGCAGTATAAATTTCAATCTGATCACTAAACAGCTGTGCACAAGGGGTCGATTTCAAGCATTGTCTGTTCAAACGTTCAGTTTTAAGACATAAGGTTGTAAAATTACCAAACATTTTTAATCCATGAAATTACCATAGAGAGAAAAGGGAAGAAAATTATGTTTGAGTTTGCTAAATTAATTCATTAAAACCAAATCCTGGACTTTGAAAACCTAAACATAGTCAAAGAATGTAAAAAAATGTACAAAAAAATCAAATTTTTAAAAGGATGTATAATTACTATAAACTTTTCTCTACTAACTCTTGTATTCTGCTATAATTGATTATAAAAATTGTTTCAGAAAAAAGTATATTCGCTCCCATATCAACTCTCGCCATCTTAGCTACAGTATCTCATTAGGAATGTGTATTTT
>CABFVX010005124.1:0-54827 GCA_902151425.1 Timema shepardi | reverse complement strand
ATGCTAATTAACTATTGATGCTCTCTTTCAGTCTTGGCAATAGATAGAAATTTTCCATTAAACTTAATAAGTGTAACTGGTCAACTAACAATGAGGCGATCAGTACATACCCCATTTATATCATAGGTGATTTTAGAGAATAGATTAAATATCCCACTATTGACGATTCTCGATTTACTCCCGACAGCTACATTATCCAGTAATGGTCTTCCTCTGATATATAGAAGTAAACGATATGGTGGAGTGAACAAACTTTCTTTCTGGATAGAGATATCCTAAGTTTGTTTCCGTTAGCTAACGGTCCTAACATGTACGAAGTGAAGGAATGATATTGGAAACTAGTCAAAGCAGTATTGAAGGCAGCAGGATCTCCACTGTTTAGTTTATCGACAGTGTAATCCATTAATTTCGCAGTGAGTCTCTTCTCCCAAGCGTCGTACATAGAGTTTATT
Source organism: Timema shepardi (assembly GCA_902151425.1). Taxonomy (NCBI): domain Eukaryota; kingdom Metazoa; phylum Arthropoda; class Insecta; order Phasmatodea; family Timematidae; genus Timema; species Timema shepardi. Next base: position 54,375 of record CABFVX010005124.1, on the reverse strand, counting down.
AGCATGTGTAAACGCGTTCACTGATCTTCGCTTAATGTTTTGAGAGAGAGGACGTCTTCTTGTTTATCTAGTAAATGTTCCATCTCCAACTCATTTCAAGTGCAGACGTAGTGATATAGTTTCTTCTCTAAAGTTGATAATATATACTCTTTCATCGACAAATCATACCGATATAGACTCTATAACTCATTTTGTTATCGGGAGGTAAAATTATTTGGTGCTTCCACTATCTTATAGCCCGGAGAGACAGTCATGCTGGACTTGTGCAGGGTATGACTCGGCTTATCGTTGACGTATAATCTGCTGGCAAGACTGCATTCGACACGGATCATATTCATAATTAGGATATTCACAGTAATTGTCTAGATCTGCGTTATCCCAACAGGGAGAACAATATGTTTGAAACCTAGCAGAGATGCGAACGTGCTTGGTCAAGTAAGGTCAATCGGCTTGTTACAATTAATGTAACTCTTTAAGGTGGTAGGATCATCAATGTTTGAGAGTTTCACATTGCTCGAGACTTCACGTATCACGTATCAATCTAAAGCTTCCAGCTCATAAGTACCCAAAGGAACGATGTAATCTTTTCAACTGAAATATAATGTATTATTAAGTTCGTCAATGTTCGCTATGGAACTAAACGTTGACATATTGATCAGACCGATAGACCATTCTTCATAATGTTTGTATTCTCCCAGCAGGATATGCGGAAAGTAACTTTCTGTCAGATTCGAACTCTGACCTAACAGTGTAAGTGTCATATACATGTTTACCACGATAAGTCGTTAGCAAGTGTATTTAAGGGAAGTTATACAAATATATCCACGGAATACGGTATCGCACTCTTGCTCCATTTATGATTATGGATGATCGGTATTCCTCCAAGATAATGTATGGGTTAGAGCGGTGGTCTTAGATCACCAAAACTGTCAAAGTATTCCACACTACCTCTTTGTTTTCTATACGCCATCCAATGTGTACCCTTACCGTACTATCTATCGAGGTTGATAATGGCACACTCGTTCCTCTACGATGATCAGTAGATAAAGCGTCTCTTGCAAAAACTCCTCTAAAGTATGCAATTTTTAACTCTTTATCGTATTTGTACAGATCTGTTTTGGCAAGTGCTCGTTTAGTTAGCGATTGAATCTGTTTTTGAGTACGAATGAAGATACTATTCATTGTATCATTTGCGGACCTTGAAGGAAAACAAATGCAATGATCAGTCTGATTAAGGAACCGAATGGATTATGGTTCAATAACATGTACGTTTACTCTAAATCATTGTACCAGTCCAATATTTATCTCAAGTCCTCAAATTAATCAAGAGAATGCGCTAATTTTCTTTATCTAAAAACGATTAGATCACTCCACCCTCCGAATCTAAACCTGATTTTGTATTTATCTTCAACGATATCGCTTGAGATAGACAATATAACATACAGACTTATTTCAGTATGGGTAGTCATAGAGATATATATGTTCTGTTTGATGATAGTGAAGGAACTTTAGCTCTCAATAATATCCTAACTCTTTTTACACAGGAATTTTTATAATTACTCTTTTTAAAAGAGCCTCTTGAGTTATACTGAGGAGGATCTGAAGGTATACACGTCTATGCTCGAGGAAACAAATACACATTGAAACAGGAATTAAACTTACACCCGTTCCAATTCACGCACAGGTTCATGTTACAGGATGAGCTTGATAGAGAAAGTCTATATAATACGTAGTGAGTAAGAGGGATAGATTATACCTATTGGTATGGGCCAAAGGAATTGGTCGATCAATTAGGATTGCATCGACCAAAGCAGGTCATTCAGTACATGATGGCAATACTGTTTTCATGGTAGAAAAATTATGCAAGGCTGGAACCATTGTCTAATCATGTTTGTCGAGGAAGATACTTCATGTGAACTTCATAGTCCTGCAAGACGTCGTTTTGCCAGAATACATATTAGCGTACGAGGATTGAATTATATACTACGGGCTGATCTGATCGAGATTATACCTAATTAGTTATTATCAATCGAATAAGGATGTAAGTACCTTCTCACCATAATTGACGTGTATTCCAAATGGGCTTAGGCTGTACCCATCAAAGCTAAAACGGGGAAGAAAGTTACAACAACTATTACGCACGTCCTTAGACAGGTGACTGCAAAATGTTTACCAGTCGTACGTCATCTGCAGAAAGTTAATGGAAGCTAGTTTTATAGCGAGCAAGAAAGAGGATCAATCAATATTCGACATACAGCAATGTAAAGCAAGTGTCGTCAAACGATTCAATCGGACGCTCAATAGCATGATGTGGACGAGATTCACATCTAAAGTATCGAATTGATGGATCGATATGATCAATTCCTTACTTGACAAGTATAATCGAACAGTATACTTGACAATCAAGATGGAACCAATAGACGTTAAGGACGATCGTATTTTACGTACCATCTATCTGAATGATAAAACGATCGATCCTTCACCGAAAAAGTCAGTATCAGTAAACACAAGGACGTTTTCGCAAAAGGGTGTACCGCAAATTGGTCTGTAGAACTGTTCAATATATATTTAAAGTAATCAAGACGAATACTAAGACCTTTCTACTAAAATATATCCGAGATAAACCTTTCACTGGAGGATTCTACGCCAAGGAGCTTGGGAAGACATCCCATCTGTACGTATATTTTGTATAGCAATTCATCAGACGTGCTGGAGATAAGGTCTTCGTCAAATGGCTAGGATCCGATTCGTCCCACAATTCGTGGAGTGATGCAGCCAACAATGTATATGGACGGGGATAAAAACTTCCCCCACCACTCTCAATGACCATATAAATATACGTGATGTGAAATGCTGGGTAGCTATAAGCGGGCCATATACTGAGGACGTCATATACTTAACCCCACTATCCTGTGTTGTGAAACACCTGATCGCTAATTGAATAATATACAATAATATACAATTAACTCACACGGAATTGGCTCATCCAGCTGTTGTGAAACTCCTAATAACTAAAGGCACATTGCAACGCCGAGACGGCCATCCAATTACATTGGGGCAAGAAACATGTCTATCAATAGTAATTGAGGTGGGCGTGGCTTGTTGTGAAACACCGAATGCATCCTATTAAGACAAAGTGGCTATGAACATACATATTAAGACATAGTGGCTAAGAACATACAAAATCCCAACTTTTCCCAACAATCCTAGTTGAATATTTATTTTGAATTTGCGTTTTAAAATCTAAAGTATAAATGTCCCGCAAAGGTTAGTTTATGGTGACACCAGCGTTGAGGGATGAAAATGTAAGATTAATTCTATTCAAAGGTAAAAATTAAAACTAACCTTAGCTCTAACCCGAACTCAAGACTCTTGGCTTTGCGCGTAAATGCTTTACCACAAAGATATCCTGGTTAGTCCCGCATACAAGGCCATATTTCACTAGTTGTATTGAGCCTAGTTTTGGTAACTGGTAAAGATGTCGGCCACTCAAAGCTATCTACAATTACAGCCTCGACGATCCTTTAGGCGATTTTTCAGATTTACTTGGTTACATTTTGCTATCGAATGATACGTATCAACTTAGTGGTTCAGACCAAGGTGAGGCACGAACATAAATTTGAGTTACTTTCAGTAAACATAAATGCCAATTGAGGTTGATCAGATATAAAAACTTGTAGGTTAATTTATGTAAATCTGCATGTACTATAAAATAACAGAAAATAACTGATACATTTTATTCTTAGATAGATTGGTGTTTATTTAGACTAGGCCAAATATTTGCACAACATACCAAGTAGTGTGGAAAGAAGTTTTTTTTTCAAACCCATTCACTGCATTTTTCGTTGGCTGATATTACAATCTATATATGACTTCAACCAAGAGCTCTGCTAGAAAATGAGAACGCGACGCACCTTTTGAAGCTTCATACCCAAAGAAATTTAGGCCAACAGTTCTAAATTACGATAATGCCTTAACTAATCTGAAAATTTGCTACAGATTTGTAAGGTTACATTATGAATACCAATTTTCCTCACAAGTTGACACAGAATGAAAGTGATTAATACACGTTCAAGTTGGGGTTGTCGTAATTTAAATAACCGTTTGTTTAAATATTCAGACATGAACACATGTTTTACCAGTATACTTTCTACCATGTTTATTGATTTTGTTTCTATATTTAACATTTGGGGTGTTAATAATTATTGGGTTTACACATGTCTTACTACCCACAAACGAATATAGTTTATTATTTAAGGGCTTTTACATGCACACATGGTTTTCAAAGTATATTGTCAAAAAAATTGTCCTGCTGCAAGACGTAACTATTTTACATCAGCCAATCCCCGTGTTTATCGGGGACAGGCCTGCGCAGTTATTATTTTCAAAATACTCGTTTTTAATCTGTTGTGAGTGTGTCTTCACCCATTTGAATTCTAGAGGGTTTATTGAGGACAGGCATACAATTAATTTTTAAGTAACATAAAGTAAAGTTTATATCAATTTGTTGGTATAAAAATACGCTTGATTGAAATGGTCAATCCATGTAAGAAATGCTCTAAATCGTTTACTAAGCTCACCAACCGGTCACATCATATACGTTTATAACATAGGGGTGGGCATTAAAAGTGTATTGAGTGTGGATAAGTTTTTAATCAGACTGACAGTTTCAAGTGACACATTACTTCACATAGTCGGAAAATGAAGTCATTCACGTGTGTAAAATGTAGTTAAATATTTTCTCGGTTAGGTAGTTTATTACTGAATAAGCTAATTAACTGTACTGCAATATAAGTCACATCAGTGGGGAATGTTGCCAACATTTCTAAATCAAGACAGTCGAGAGAATAAGAATCTATTGAGAATTTTGATGCTGATGAAGATTACGAGGCCTGCAATTTCTTAGAAAGTTTGAATTTAATGGCGCTGTCAAAACAATTAAGGTACCTCCCTTAAAACAACTCGCTACTTATGGTCTTTATTAAAGATTATAAAAGGAATATGGAAGCAATGCTTGTCCAGCTACTTAGCGTGATGGGTAATTTAAAATGCCAAACATTTGCCTGTGTATGCAACGCCTGCCCAGCAACTTGGCGTGTAATTTAAAATGGTATACATCTGCCTGTGTAGAGTACTCTCATGTTAGAGAGGAGGGGGATAAAACAAATCACTCCTTACTTTCGCAGTAAGTGTATCGTCACTCTAAGTCATGACAAATTAAAATCTCAGAATGGAGATATGTACACTCACATGTTTGAAATAGCTTCCTCTTTCCCCCACAAGGCGAGTGGTTGGTCTGAGTGCCGCAAGAAGTATTTAGAGCTTAAATTAGCAAAATATGAGGTGCACCCACAAAGTAATGTCCAATAATTTTTTTTAAACTAGTAGGGATAGAGAGGTTTTATAAAGGGTTAAAAATACATGCATACCGCCTTTATTTTTCGACGTAGTCCCCATTGACTTCAATACTTTTTTATATCTTGACACCAACTTCTTTATACCCCCTTCAAAATATCTACTGCCAGTGATTTTAGCCAGTGATTCACACCATTCTTCAGTTCCTTGTCTTCTGCAAAACGCTGAGAGGGCAGCCCCTGCCTCATGTTCAATAACAAGTGATAGTCACTTGGAGCGAGGTCTGGGATGTAGGGTGGGTGGTCCAGCAATTCCCATACAAACTGCTGAATAGCTTAATATTTTGGGCTGCAGTGTGGGCTTAAGAATTGTCATGCAAAAGAAGAATCCCTGATGTCAGCATGCCCCGTATTTTGTTCTGAATTGCCCGTCTGAGTCTTTTTAAGGTTTTACAATATCCTGCAGCCTTAATGGTTTTTCCTCGTTAAAGAAAATTAACAATAAGACACCTTTCTGGTCCCAAAAAAAGAAGGCATGATTTTTTTGGAGGAGCATTACTGTTTGAATATAGTTTTGCTTTGGGGATGTTGAATGATGCCCCTGCATCAATTGTTGTTTTGTTTCAACATCCGTGTACGAAATACAAGTCACCGGTTATGATTTGAGAAAAATGTTCAGCTCTTTCCTTTTCAAAACGCTGCAAAAACATTTGAGCAGACTCCACGCGTTATTGTATGTGTGCTTCAGTCAGCATTTTGGTGACCTATCTGGTGCACAGTTTCTTGTAGCCTAACTTTTCTGTCACAATTTCGTGAATGAGTGACCGTGAAACTTCTGTAAATTCAAAAGAAAGTTCCGAAAGTATGAAACGACGGTTTTCACGAATTGTGTGTGAGATATTACACTATCTATGGCGAGGAGGTGAGACCAACGCGCCAAATATTATGACCACCACTTGAATGCCAACCAGTTCGTGAAGTCTCCTTGAATGCTCGTTCGACGAGTTGTTGGAAATGAATAAAAAAATGAAGCGAGAGGCGAGGGTTTATATATGAAATGGAACTTGTCAGGAGAGGAGCTCAAAAGGGGCGGTGGGGGGTCTAGAAAAATCTCAGAGACTATAGTAGATTCTGATTCAGCCACCGCCTACAGCGACACGGAGCGGACCATCATTTCAGTCAAGTCTAGCAAGTGGGCAAGGCGTGGCTAGTGCATCCTCCGGTTCGAGCTGGCCGTCAACTTGGACAAGATTTTAGTGAGCTGGGCCTTAATCAACAATATGATTTCACAGCGAGTTAATAATCTGCCACATGTAATTCGGATTCATTAATTCTTTTATGTATTGACAGGATCATGAATGAGGTATTTTTGAGTGTACGCACTAATAGATTTTTAACACGTTACAAAGCATACTAATATACATTAGACTTCGATGTCTGCGTATCTCCAATAATGCGATTTTATGTGGTTGAACTGATTAAAATAGAAAAGCTCAATGTAATTTCAGTTGTTGATGATAGCCATGTGGCCTATATTTTAGAAGTTGAAACTTAGACCACCCTGAATAAAATGCATGGTGGACATAGAAAATATCCATTTGCTCCTGAAAACCCAATGTTACAACAGATATGTTATCATCTTTCTCAAGTATCTACAATCGGAACTGAACTCTCCGGTCGGTGGAAAAATGGTTAAGTTTGTGCTCAACTTAATAAACATTAAACAAAATTATGTGGTGCAATTTAAAACTGTATGTGTCTTTGGATATGAAACTTCAAAAGATGTATAACGTCTCCACTTTAAGCAAAGTGCTGATACATTAACAGCATAAAATATCAAGTTTGACCCCTTATAGCTTGTGAACTGTAATGATTTGATATAATTGAATCACTATTTATATTTTATAACTATGCACTTGTTAAAATTGCTCAATAATTTATTTTACTCTCGAATGACCCTAAGGGAGTTACATGGTAGAGCACTGAGTAGAGGAACAGAGGTTTAAAATCCCGCGTTATTTATCAAATAGTTTAATATTTTTAAATATCATTTTCACTAAAATGTTGGCAAAAATTCTGACCAGTTAAAAAGTTTAAAATGTAAATTTAAAGTGATTTAAAACATGTGTGGTTACTTATTTATCTTAACATTTTCTGTTGTGACCCTAAAAAAGCATGACTTTGTTTGATAGTGGAAGGCTGAATCCAGGCTTAAAACTATTTGCTTTAATCCCAGATTCTCAAGTTTTCGCGTAAGGTTACGGCCAGATTGAGTGAGTGTGAGAGCGACCAAAAAATAACATAGAACACATTAGTTGTAATGAGAGGTGGCCAGACTGGAGCGAGCAACCAAGCACGCACGCTTGAAATATAGAACTAATTCTATTCTTCAAGCGTACGTGCTCTCGACCCGGTACAGTCTAGTTTACAGGCTCTAGACAATATTATTGTATGTTGGTTCATTGAGTGCTAGGAAAACTTCTCATTTTGACATTTTTATTAATATCGATAGGTCTAGCACACTTGCTACTAACGGCCTAATTTAATTGGTAAGATCATAAACTATATATATGGGAGATTTGCGTATTATCGAACACCTTCCTAATATCGCACACGATGATATCTTCCCCAGTAGGTGATGCAACATAGCGGTGGCAGGCTTAACCCTGTGCTCTGGGCCAGATACCAGTCTAGTGGAAGAATTGAGAGTGGTTAGAGCAATCTATGTGTTCAGTGATTTTTTTTTTTAAGATTTTACTCAAGTGCAAATATTTTCAAGAGGTCCCTTCAACAGCAAGTGTTATCAATTACGGTAGGTGATATTTTAAACGTAACTGCACACATAACATCTCTGTATAACGTAGTTTGGTTAGTCACAGTTGTAACTTTAGCTAAGGGCATTGTTCTAACTGCAACGTCCACCATATTTAATTTTCTCAGTGTGCCTAATATTGTCCCCTTCGTGTTGCCACAATACCACACTGTGCGATATTATACACAGTAAAAATATTATTTAGCTCGTAGAATGAAGTAACTTTTTGTTGCAGATGCCGTCAAAAAAACGGAAACAGTGGTCCGCAGAAAACATGACAAAGGCGATATTAGCTGTCCGAGCGAAAGAAATGGGTTTACTACGTGCATCCAAGCACTTTGATATCCCCAAATCTACATTAAAAGACAAAGTAAACTGTGAGGAAAGAGATATAAATAAATTAGTGACTACAAAACTTGGTAGAAAACCAGCACTTAGTAGTGAATTAGAGGAAGCATTAGTGAAATACTGCTTGTAAATGGAGTCTTGCTTTTATGGGCTAACGGCCAAAGATATTAAAAGAATGGCATTCCAGTTAGCTGAAAAAAAATGACCTCCTGCATCCTGCATTTGGAAAGAGAGATGAAGCAGTTGGATGGAAGTGTCTGCGCTCATTTTTGAGAAGGCATCCACAACTTAGCCTAAGGAAACCACAAGCGACCTCAATGAAAAGAGTCTAAGGCTTCACTCGAGAAGACGTTAACATATTTTTTGACCTATATGAGCCTCTGCTCAAATTAATTAAAAATTCTCCAAACAGATTGTACAATTGCGATGAAACAGGTCTGACAATTGTACAACACAAATTAAGCAAAGTGATATCTTTAAAGGGGAAGCGTCAAGTTGAGGCAGTTACTTCGGCAGAGAGGGGTTCCTTGGTGACAATGGTTACATGCACGAGTGCAACGGTCCACTTTATTCCACCACTCTTGGTGTTTCCTAGAAAAAGTATGAAACCAGAGCTTCTTGGTGGGGCCCCAAACGGAAGTACTGCAGCGTGCCATAAATCTGGATGAATATAAGTGGAAAGTTTTTTGAAATGGTTTCAGGAGCAGTTCTTGGCCTATGTGAAGCCCACCTAAGATGATCCTGTGGTTTTGGTCTTGGATGGCCATTACTCACATACCAGAAACCTGCCATTATTAGACCTTTCCCGAGATAATGGGTTGCATATTGTAAGTTTGCCACCCCACTGCTCACACAAAATGCAGCCACTTGACATATATTTCATGGCACCATTCAAGTCTTACTACGCGCAAGCAATAGAATCTTGGCTCAAGCAAAACATAGGTAGAGTTGTAACTCACTATCAAATAGCAAGACTTTTGGGTCAAGCTTACAACAAATCAGCTACAGTTGCGACAGCGGAACACGGTTTCAGGAAAACTGGCTTGTTTCCCCTCAACCGTGAAATTTTTCAACCGCATAAGTTTGCTGCTGTTGACGATACTTCTGATCCAACAACCAACGAACTGGAACTAGTGGCATCCAACAACCTGATTCTAGCACGATCCAACAAACTTATTCCAGTGGAATCCAACAACCTGGTTCTAGCGGCATCCAACATCCTGGTTATAGAGAAATCCAACAACCTAGTTCTAGCAGCATCCAACATCTTGGTTCTAGTAGTATTCATTCATCACCTCTAGGCACTCCTAAAATAATGCCAGCTGATATCAGCCCTCTTCCTTCCTTAAAAGTACAAGCCAAACCACTAAAGCGAGAGGAAGACCAAGCTGTTCTGCCGCTGTGCTTACAAGCTCACCTTACAAGAACCAGCTGTTAGAAGACATTACAAAGAAAGGAAAAAAGAAGGACGCTAAAGCAATTAAGGTAAGCAAGAAACCAGGGATAAAATCAACATCTGAAAGGATAAAACGAGCTAGCAAGAAGAATACAGTTCCAAAAGGCAAAAGAAAGGAAACAAATGCAACAAAGAAAAGGAATAAACTGAAAGTGTTATCTTCAGAATCAAGTGAAGAAGAGTTGGCTGAGCCTCTGACTGTATCCACAGATGAAGAGGACAGTGAAGATGATTGTGAATGTCCTTACTGTAACAAGTCATATTCAACAGACAAAGGGGGGGGGGAGCAATGGATTATCTCCACTAAGTGTCGTGTTTGGTGCCATGAGCAATGCTCAGGGACAGACGATTATAAATCATGTATCTGTGACTTTTGTTTGGAAGCTTAGATGCTCAAATCTGGAGGTAAAAAATTGAAACGAGTTTTTCATGTGACAATTTCTATTATGTGTATGAGCTCTAAGGCTTATTAATGTTGATATATTTTTTATAGAATTTTGTAATAAAACATTTTCTTAAACACAATGGCAATATTAAAACAATTTCTTAGAACTAAATGCTTGCTTGACTTTTATTTACCATGCCTTTTTTCTTAAACCAGAAATTGATATTTTTCGTATTTAATTTTTTTAATTTTTATATACATATAAAACCAAAATGCAACCTTGCAATACGCTAGGGCACTAACAAATAAAACCAGAACAATGGTAATTGTTTATTTTTAGAGACCAATGGATTCATAAATTAAGGTTTTTTAAAATGGGTGCGATATTAGGATAATTTCCCCTATATATGTAAAACTGATATATTAAAATACTTCAATATTATAATCAAAGTAGGCATTTACAAATAAGAATCATGTAATGATACTGATTTGGCCCCTCTCATATATTAAAAAAGGCATGGATGAAGTGCATTTTTCTTTAAAGTATTGTATGTAAAATAGCCATTTAATACTTCATCCATGGAGAATCCCGCGATTTTTGGAATTAATGTCAATAGATTACACCACAAAGCTTATTATTTTCTTTCAAAAATCAACTCCGTAGTATTTACCAAAAAATCAAGTAACGCTGGCTTCCTCTACCCAATAGGAAGCTAGCCTTCACACCTGTCGCTAGGACTCTTTCTATTAGTTAGTTTTGACACTGATGATAAGAGGTCCAAGAGGTAAGGGGTAGGTAATATATAAGCCGCTTGTGCGTGTGAATTTATAGTAGTAACATATATCTACGCAGCACACGATACTCAAAGCACGGAACGTATAATGCCATAGAAAAATAATCTGTAGTTCAACTAAAACTGTATCATCTAATATTACATCTTCAGTGCTGAAGATGAAATCATCTTAATAAATCGTGTGCAATTCTAAAGATCTTACTTATTTCATAAGTGCAAGAAATATCACTATGATTGGCGCTCGATAGCGGGGCTATAGATACCAATTATCTCACAATATAAACTGTATAGTTTTAATCGCCATTAGCATGGAGAGAAGATGGGAAAACCACAACGCTAAATCAATTGTCAAAAACAACCCTCAGTTTACTGAACCAAGATTCAAACCTTTGTATCCTCGTCAACAACTATAGAGAGCTAATCACGTGCTCGCTTGCTCGTTCGCACGTTTGACCACCCAGTCGCTCACACACGTGTTAATCTGGCCGAACCCTAAGGCGCCGTTGAACCGTTGTTTTTTTCAACTTTAAACATAAAATTTAACTTTCAAACTGTTTAGAAACTCGCTGATAATTTTTGCCTAATTTTTTTTGAAAAAGATGTTTAAAAATACCAAACCACTTCTTAAATGATCCGAGATTTCTAAACGTCTGCAACGCGTTTCATTGCTCTCCCACGTATAACCCTTAACTGCTAAGCCTACGAAATGTTGTTCTAAAGGACGTGCACCAGCAATACTGTGAAAATGGAAAAAACCATGTGAATAAAACAAATAATATGTGGAAAACCTACCTCCAATACTCCTGGATGAATTTAAAGCCTAGGCCTATCCATCGGCAACAACACAGTCTATTTCAAACCTGACAAATTTTTCTATTTATACATTGGATCAGTGATTATAATGATGATGATAATACTGATGATGATGATAATACTGATGATGATGATGATAATAATAATAATAATAATAATAATAATAATAATAATGTGCAACTACAACTACTCGAGAAAACCAACTTAAAAAGAGGTAAATAAAGAATCCAAGAACATTTCTCGTCTTCACCAAGAACACATTTTGTGGTCAACAATGATAAAATTTTACTTTATTATTATTATTGTCATTTTTATTATTATTACTATTACATCACCACGTCTTAGTACCTGTTCGAGCCTATGGAATACGGTTGAGTAAGGTAGTATTTTATGGGAAGATACCAGAATTTGCGTGGAGGGAAAGAGGAAAACCATTTAAGAAAAAAACCCTCCGTAGACCCAACCAGTATTCGAACCCCAATCTCCTCGTCACTGACAATCCAGTCTAACACGAAAGTGACCATTTAGACCATGCGGCCCCAGATGCAAGTCAATATTAGTTTTATTTAATAGGTATTGATACTAGTTATCAAAAGTGAGAGCTGAACATCATCTGACCATTCGTTCCGGATTTTAGCACATTGTCCCACATTTATAAATGTCCCGGAAAGCGTCCTGGATTTTGAGAATTGTCCGGTTTGGAACATAATTTTAAAAAAAATATTTAATTGTTTGGTCAACGCATGTCAAGTCTACCACGCGTTTTGATACACTAGACTAGCTAGACCTCAGGAGTCAGGATCCAATAGAAAAAAAGAGTCATCTTGTTTAGTTCACCCAATGAACAAAGACAAGGGTGAGAAGCGGCAGATAACGCCCTTGTGAAAGGTGTATTTATCTATCTTTGATGATGGGCGTTTCCACCACCCTGCACAGTCAAAATAAATGTCGAGGAAGCGCGTTCGGTCCAAGGCCCTGTTCAAAATATTCGCAGATACGGAAATTTCTGACGAAATTGACAACTTGATTGTTAGATATAGAGAAAGAATTTCTAGTCAATTTGTTCCTCCCACTCTAAATTCAGTGTTGATCAGTCTTGTTAACAAGGGTGGGGACCACATTATGGAATTTTATAAAAATTGCGTTTCTCATATGGAACTGTGGGGAAATTAGTTTGATGAAACTAAACATTTAAAATGGCTTGGTTTGAAAAGTAAGGTTCAGTGGAACGACGTTGAAAAAACAATGGAACATGCGATGAAATATTTCAATTCAAACGAGCCGTCAGTGGAAAATGATCCATTCGATAAGACTTCGTATCTTAAGTCCTATATCATTGATGACAAACTTTTAGAATGGAACACAAAAAAAAACACTGACATAGACGACATGTATATTTAAATTTTCAAGCATTCTTTAAACATCTACGTTTATTTTGTATTAGTAAAGAACATTTTTCAACGAGGATTATGTCTTCCAGAGACAAATGTGGCCACAGAAAGAATTTTTTTCTTAATCAAAAATGTGTGGCGCGCAGAAAAAACACATCTGAGTGTCGAAACATTAAAAGTACCGATGATAACAAGATGTAATTTAGTGTACTCTTGTGAAGAGTTCAAAAACAATGACTTTTTTTAAAAATTTATTCAGTAGACAAATATAATTAAAATTTAAATAGGTCTAGTGCTTCTATTTATTTATTTTGTTCCTCAAGTAAGAATTATTTATGCTTATATTTTATACTGATTCTATATGATTTTAAGTACTGATACGAAGGCTCTCCTATGGTTATTTGGTTATTTTTTGTGAATGTTTATTGTGATAATTTAATGCACAGTAAAAACATAATTTAAGGTTGTTACTGTTGATTATTATATGTTATAATTTTGGTCCCGGCTTGGCATGAGTAGGAAGTGGTCACCCTAATAAGGGTATACTGTTTACAATGTTAAATGTATAGAAGCTATTATTTCTGTACTGTTTTACCAAGTGACTGACCACGTCGTATATTGAGTGGTAAGAGCTTCTGGATGCTCACCCAGAGGTCCCGGGTCCGATCTCTGGATAGAACCGGAGTATTTTTCTCGAAAGGGGAATAATTCCTATGATCACTAGGGTTTGGTTAATTAGGCTTAAGTTAGGTTAAGATATTAATAATTGATCTCACCCCATTATATTCATTAGTACATTCAGGCGTCCCTTGGCCAACGGTACATTAGTACTGGCTAATCTTTCCGTAAACTGAGCTACAGGATGGTGTAGCACAGGCGTGACATTATTATTATTATTATTATTATTATAGTTACCAAGTTGGCATAGTAAGGGCCTTTTTAATGTGTATATAAGTACATATGAAGTCGTATAAACTTTTTTTTAACACCATGTCTTACTACCCATTCGGGCTTTACGCTATATATATGGTAGTAAAATGTAGCCCATATATTCAATACATATTCAGGGCTCAGTCTATATTATATTATTGTACTCCATATGAGTTAAGATTTTATTAAAACTATTTACCGTCTTGGGTGGGGAATGGTGTGGGGAGGGGTCAACTGCCTCGATTTTAAGACCCCCCTCTCCCCCATGTATCTCTCTTGAATCTTATATATTCACACGCAGTGGTGCAGCCAAAAGTATTTTTGGTAACTGTCGAATTCGGATATCGCCCTTCCTTCCTGGCATGTTCTTACTTCTAGGCTGTTTTTTTTTGTATTACTGTATTTCTTATCCAGTGTTATCAACAATCCCCCACAAAGAAACTTTGTCGAGGTCACCCTTCCGAACATGTGCGTGTATAATAAATCCCCTTGTCCGTCAAAAAGTTAAACACTTGTCTTGTGTTTTCTTGTAATGAAACAAATTGTTTAGTGAGTAGTAGAGTCCACACGCCTCGGAGGTTATAGGACTGGATAGGGACTGTAAAGATAGCTATGACGCAGGGCAGGAAAAACAGTGTTCAAATGATATCCTTTAAATTGATAAACGACACCTAAACATGGAAATCGAGTTCGGGACCTTAAGCTTGGTACGTCAACGCTCAAATCCACTGAGTTATTCATGAGTCACTCCATGCCCAGCCGCATTATTCACTTATATTTTAAGGAAAAGTCTGTAATGGACGTGCGGGAATCGATATATATATATATATATATATATATTGAGGTTGTGATGTATGACCTTTAGCTCGTGATTTGTAAAAAAAAAAAGTTATGTGACGAGATGTAGGTCACTAACTAGTGGACTATATAAATGAACTGGTCATTTCAATGAATTTAGTTGTTTTTTGGTGTTTTTTCCCCCTCAGCGTCAAATTCTCGTCCAGGACAAATTTATTTAATTACTTGAAAGAGCTAGTGATTATAAAGGTAGAATTTAGATTAAATGAACCAGAATTTGCTTGGAGGAAGGGTGGTTCGAACCTTGACCTCCCAGTTACCAGAAAACCAGACGAGATGAGCCCAACGTTTAGTCTACGTACTCATCGATGCGGGTCATATGAGATATTACCTAAATAAATGAACGGTTTATTGTTTGTAACTAAATTACTTTGAGCTATTCCACGGAGTGAAATAGTTATTCCCATCTCTAGTCTCATTTTGTTTCTCATTCCGCAATCGCACACGTGCACAACCTAATGTTCACTTCTATCCACAGTCACCCAGCCCGTTTTTAAGTTCCCGCCATGCAAAGCTCGGGTCTTTTTTTTTCACCTTTCCGGGCTTATTTCTTCCAAGGTTCACACAACAGAGCCTCACTCTGTGCTTGGATACTGCTTGCTTGCTCGATTGCTGGCTCGACCAATTCTCGTCCGGAAATGACGTCAATCGGGTGGAAAAGAAGGGGGTGCGAAGAGGTGGAGGGGAAATAAGAAGTGAGAGAGGGGTAAAAAAAAAGCTAAGAGTTGAAGGAAACTGTTATTAGATAACCTCGTATTTGAAGGTGACCTATATCTATAGTAGGGATCACTGCACACTCATGAAGTTGGGATTTCTTCGTTTGCGAGAATATATTAGAGCACTGCCGGATATTGAAGAGACGTCCGGTTGATCGCGTTTATTTGCCATTTATTTTCACATCCTTCTTTTCTTTGGGAGGATTATTTCCCTCCTACAATAGGGGAAGAGGCATTGAAAGAAAAATATTGATAATTTTACTAATTTCTAGTATCTTTAGAAAAGAATCAATATCGTATCCGAATCGAAAGAATAAGCAGAACACTGGTGGTTTTTAATTGTGACAATGTTTGATTTCTTATCCTTAAAGTTTTTGTTCTTATCTAGTTATAATAAAACATTTAATAGATAGTTATTGTTACCACATCTTATATTAAATCAATAATAGTAATTTCAATTCAATTTCAATTTCCTTTATTATAGTGTTGGCCAACAGTCGTAAGACCTATAACAGGCCAACACTGAAAATACACAGGCAGTGGGGTAGGAACGTTTTTATTTAAGGGGGTGAAAATAATCATTTGCTTTTATAAGGGATAAAATTTTATAGATTAAAAAACAACAGGGAAATGTAATACAGCAGTCCTTCGCACCACGCGAGTGATTGGTTCTGATAAATAATCGCATAATACATATATACGTAATGGGAATTGATTTTAACATGGGTGAGATAGGGAAAAGTAAATAAAAACCTAAAACTTGTAAATGAATGCAATTTTTATTAATTTATCTAACTAGTACAATACTATGGGTAACCTACATCTATTGTCAATCTTCAATACTCTGAAATTTGTAAACAAATGCAATTTTAATTTAATTTATTTAATACAATGCTACAGGTATACTTACTTCAATCGCATGATAAATTAACTGGATCTGGCAAATCTGGATTATCACTCTCTTGCTTTTTTGAAGGCCTTGGATGGTAGGCTCTTGCTCGCTTGAAGATCCTTGGGGTGGTAGGCTATTGCATTCTTGAAGGCCCTGGGATGGTAAGCTCTTGCTGTCGTAAAGGTCCAGGGTCGTTAGACTGACGATTTTAAACTTTTTTGATGAAATGGTCAAGACTCAGCTGACGGGAAGCATTCTTCCTCTCTATATATAAAGTTCTTTGTCGCAAGCCAAAGAACTCTGAATCTCTCTGGCAACTTTCACGCTTCTATCCATGTTAGGTTCATTCTCTTCAATGATTCTAATGCATTGTGCTTTAAAAAAATCAGCAAATTGTTTTGTTTAAAGTATTTTGATAGAATCAACAACATAAGGCTCTTCCTCTTCATCATTTATGCCGTTCTCCATTTCTAGAAGATCTTCATTGGTGATTTATATTGGGTGGGATTGGAGCCATTCATCCACATTTACCTGGTCTATGTCCTCAAATCCTACATCTCGCTATGTCAT
This sequence comes from Timema shepardi, assembly GCA_902151425.1. Taxonomy (NCBI): domain Eukaryota; kingdom Metazoa; phylum Arthropoda; class Insecta; order Phasmatodea; family Timematidae; genus Timema; species Timema shepardi. The sequence continues at coordinate 37,056 of CABFVX010005124.1, read as the reverse complement.
GTCTTGAATTGAAAAGCTCGTGTTCAGGATAGAAATCATGAGAATCAAAAACTTCAAGCCAAACATTTTTCCAAACTCCCTTCATACAGGACTGTTTAACTTCTGTCCCTGCATCTCCAATGTTGTCAATATCACCCTCCTAACACCAAACTGTGCTGTAAAGATAATTGTCCTCGATGGAATGTGCGTGCACAAGATCACGCCACCACCGCACACGGTGACTGCGAAATTATATCCGACAAAGCATAATTTTTGTTATTTTGTTTTAATCGCGTTATAGCGAAAACGCGTAAAGTTAGATAGCGTATAACAAGAGCTATCTGTTTTAAACGGTCCAATTGTGCATTTTTCTCATTTATTTTAGTCGCGCAAGACATTAAAATTAATACACACAAAACAAATTAAGAAAAATTATATCTGATGTGGCTCAACTTAAAATCATGAAACACTGAAAATTAATTAGGTTTCCATACATCTTTGCCCTATATTCGCTACTAGCTATAAAACCACCAACTAGTTTTGCAATTTCAATTTTGTTGACTCTCTCAGGGTAACCCCGTAACCCCCCACTTCCACCCCCGTTCCCACACCACTGTACACAAGTACCTTAGAAATACATATAATTACCCTAGAAAATAAGATAAACAAAAATAGCTAAATAATTATATAAGCTGATGAATAGTTATGAAAAAATAGTAAATAATATTGATAAGAATAAAAAATAGCAATAATAACAAATAACTAAAGAGTAGTACAGCATACATATTTTAAAAGCAGTAACAATATCTAAAAAATAAATTAGAATATTTTAAATTTAGATATTATAGGCAGAATCTCTACATTATAAAATATTGATATGGGAGTTCCTTAAATAATGCTTTGAGTTTAGCTTTTCTTTTATGATAGAAGTTGAATTTGTCAAATCTAGAATTGGTGCTATAGATACAACGACCTATAGGGCTCACCTTCTAAGAGCTATTGAGAAAAAATTATTTTGGATTACGAGAAGCCTGAGAAGGGATATGAACAACTACATAATCAAGGGCATATTTGTAAGAAAATTTTGCTATTGAAAATATTAAAAACAAAAAGGGTATCACAATAAAGTCTATGCGAGAAGAGAGTTTGGAGCCCTAAGAGGTTTCTAATTCTGTCATAATCATAATAAATCCTGTTAGTAAAGAATTTATCATAGCACGCAGCGACCAACTTTGTTTGAACGTTTTCCAACATGAAATAGTCAGTTAAGGTAATAGAATTCTAAGCAGCACTTGCATATTCTAACTTAGATCCAACCAGGGGGTAATACAGATATGATAATAATTATAATAATAATAAAATAATCACAATATTGTAAATTAGGGCCAAGTATATGTCTAGCTCATTTCTGAACGAAACAACAGGAAATTTTAATCAATCACAGTGTAGGCTTACTTTACTTAGTAAAATGCATCAATTATAACTAAATAATTATTGCTTTCGATAACAATCCGATACTGTGGGTCTAAGTATTTTTACGAGTAACTGTATCGAATAAAAAAGTATTGGTATCGAAAGGAAAATATCGATAGCAGTAGATAAATTATACTCTTTCCACATATCTACCCGTAGGTCCCATTCCTCTCCTCAATAACCCTCCCCACAGATTAAATGTAATTAAGATTACTGCTTCGGTGGCCACATGGTCTAAGTCATCACTCTGTTGTTAGACTAGACTACCGGTACAGGGAGATCGGAGTTCGAATACTTGTAGGGTGTACTGAGTTTTTTTTCCAAAATGGTTTTCCACTCTTCCTACACACAAATGCGACTTCACTTCCTCTAAATTCAACCTTCCTCATCGCTAACTCATCAGCGTAGTCAGTAAAATAAAGCGTATAATCTGAACAGGCTGCAAGACGTGGTTCTAAAAAAAAAAGATCAGCTTTAGAGATTAAACTTGTAGGTTTTTATCTTTTATATGTTTAATGGTGTAAAGAAATAGAATTTTGATACCTAAGGCCATCGCAGAAATGTAACTTTGTAACGGGTTTTGGGAGGGAGGGGGTGTCATTTATTTGGTGGTTCGTTCTTAAGTCCTCTCAACAGGAAATGGCAAGGATTATTTCAAACATTTTAATCCCTACAGAAACAATTTAAAGTATTTTAAAACATAACTGAGGCTGTATCTATTAAAAGCATGCTTTCAGAACCTGTTAATTCCATTCAATGTGATTTACAGGAGAGCTGAAATTCTCCTGTATTGTTGTGTGTATACAAGTTGAGAACATGTTTTGAAATAGTTAAAATACTTTATTTTCTGAGAGTTTTTAATAATAATTTATAGAAGGTATGGGGGGTGGGGGAAGGTTTCCCCCACCCCCACATACCTTAGCAAAGCGCTAGTGATGCCGGACTCAATAAAATTAATAATTTCGTACTTGGTTCCAACAGTTTACAATAAATGTCACTGATTTAAAGTGTTTTAGATACAAGTAACAATTATTATTCATGATGATACAAAGAAACAAAATGGCATTACTAACATTTATTTATTATTAATTGTTCTTGAACATAACATGGTAGTTATGATTGTTACCAGTCAGTCGAGATACCCGCAACTAACTCTAATAATAAGTTTGAGATGGTGAATAGATGTGGCCGCATATGCGTGGAGGGATAGGGGGGAATCACCCTCAGAGCACACGGCTGGGGTTCAAACCCAACCTTCCCATCACCAGCAAACCAGACTAGACTAGCTTGACGTTTAGTCCACGTGCCCACCAATAAAGGATGCTTTACACGTTTTCAGTTATATTTTATTGAAACGTTATTATTAATTCAAACCAATACTAGGCCCAATCTTACAATGTCACGTTAAAGTCCTCGTAACTTAACCGTTTGTAAAGTCTAACCGTTGGTTAAACTTAGCGTTGCGTTTTACAATACTATTTTTATGTGCGCGTCAAATTACGGATAGGTGCCTTCCATTAGTTCTTAGCGTCAACTTTCTCGGAGCGCTAGATTTGTGTCAAAGCTTTTGATTGGCCTAACTTGACCATAGAGAATATAACCAAGTCATTACAACGTCTATGGAACTGTTATGAAAAAATCAATCAAAACGAGTTCAATTCATCAAGTTTGTTGAGGTTATCTGCTATATTTTATCGTATTTATTTTCCTGCTAAAATGTCTGTTGAGAATCATAAACGCGAACGAAGTGTAAATTTTAGCAAAGAAGAGGAAATGTTGCTGATTGAATTAATTAATCAAAGTCGTCATAATCATACAATAAATCAGCCATTTCATAATATAAATAAAAGTAACCTCACTTTAATAATAACAACAATCGCCTTGAAAACAATATGGCGGAGTGTTTAACGTTGTTAATGTGGACGTTATGTTTGCTAACCGGAAGGTAGACCTCGCGTTAACTTTACGAGCACATTTACGTGAACATTAGCGCCAACCAAACATTGTAAAATCAAAAGTAGTGGTCGTTATCGCTTAGCCTCATGTTAAGCCCTAACGAATAGAATAACATGACATTGTAAAATTGGGCCTAAGGATATTTTATGCACTAATTTTAAAGCGGCAGTATTTTTTTTTATTAAATGTAACTTATTCTTAGATAAAATGGCACACGGAAACAGTGAAGATAAGTTCAGTCTCATTTTGTTTGCTGGAGACAGGGTAGGACGGGGAGGAGTCGAGGTTCAAATTGTGGTGACGGGAGGAGTCAGTGTTTTAAGTCACAGCTGGGTGTACAAGAGATTTTCCTCCCTCGAATATATTCTAGAATGTATTCCACGCAAATGTTGTTACACATAATCTAAATTCAATCTCTATACTCCCTACCCTATTAACTTATTTCAAACAAGTTGATTGGTGAAGTAATCAATCACACCTAAGTTGCTTACTAGGAAATTTTAAAGCTATTTTTCGAATCGGGTTGCATCTTAACTAGACGCACCTAAGCAGTCTAAGCTCTAGTACACTTAGACACCAATGTAAAAAATAGAAAGAAAAGAGAGAAAATGAGAAGTTCACCTTGAGAGGGCTCATGTATATGTGCTGTTAACCCCTACCCTCTTCCTCTGACGAGTACACGCAGTCACTTTAATATTTGTGCCTTGAAAACAGTGAATTGCTTTTTAATTTAATATTTTTATTGTTTCCTATTCTAGATAGAAATATGCTACCATGGACTTTTTAATCTAAATCCTGGCAGGAATACTCTGACAAGCCATTTTCGTCATTAAATTAAATATCCTGAGTTGTAGAGGATTTATAAAAAATGCATTTATAAAAAAAACGACTTCATGGCCAAAAAAATAATTTTGTGGCACTGGAGGACTATTTTTAGAATTATTATGGAATTTATGGTTTTCGTTTCAACGTTATAATATGTAGGTATTTAAAACTCGCTGAGTAAAATATAAATTCATTATCATGGTAGATCCTATCTTGAACGGCCGTGCCGTCTGACGCATCTGCAAGCTTCTGCTAGCTGTCAGGGAAGACCAAAGAAGTGGTAAACCAACTGTAGCTACATTTCTAACATGATAATGTTTTTTGGCTCTTCCAGTCATTGGACTACTTCCCTCAAATCCTCTCTACTTAACTGAATTCCTCGAATGTAGACATACTCATATAATTTTAATAACTGATTTTATTTAAAAGTAACGTGTTTGAACTTTTTAATCAGGTTATTATTTATTGGTATAAGTATATTATTAAATAAATTGTAATTAATTAGTAAATACAGTTAAAAAGGGGTGCCTAATAATGGATGTGTTACAAGGTCACTGGCTATTCTCTCCCTTTGTAATAATGTTCACGATTTTGTTGGTAAGGAGTAATTAAGATTAAATATTTAAGAAAGAAAACTTTTAATGTTTCACATAATAATAACTTGATGATTTGTGTGAAACAGCTCCGCAGCAAGTAGTCACTCATGTGATGTGTTGATAAATTAACATTAGTAATGAAATAACAATTTTCTAGATCTGATAGCTATATCAATTTTAACTGATGATAATTTAGTTAGCTAGAGAATATATTGATGACTATAATACATAATAAATGGTACGGTTCACCGCATAGACTTTTTCCGCTTTTATCTTAAAATATACATTTACTAAAAACTCCAAATATTTGTGAAACGAAATAATAGGTCCATACATTGTTGTAGAAACACTACACCAAATATCATACATTAAATAATATACATTGTACTTACTCTATGGCATTAGGAATTAGAAACAGTGTTACATACAAATTGAGAAAAGAAAATCATCTTTGTCTGCCAAAGAGCGTAGGAATCAAATTCATTTTCAAAGACCTGAACTAAAAAGTATATAATATATTTGCTTATAGCTTAGAAATTATTTGTTTGGTAAAAATATATTTCTAATAAAATATTGTTATCTTTAATAGTACTACAACTTTACAATGATAAGTTATTTCATATATAAAATATTTAGGGAGAAATGATGAAAAGTGGAAAATTTCTTCAATATAAAGTACCCTTAAAGTCATTTTCATGAAAATATTAAAGTTGCCATCTTGTCGATAATAATAAACAGTGTCTAGATATAAAATTTAATCAAAATCGTTAGAGCAAATTTAAGAAAATAGTTTTTTTCTCTTTATGCTCTTCAGTATAATTTTAGAGTTTGATATCTAATTTGAAAAACACCTCAGATGGACCTTATGAAAACCTCAGATCCCAAGTTTTAGCCCAATCGGTAAAATAGTTTATGCTTTAGCCCGAGGTACAGACAAACAGACGGCACTACGAAAACTACTTTTTTAGTTTCAAGGGGTCATGAAACGTCGAAATTTATCAAAATATCGAATTCGAATTTTTTGACTATAACAATACTTTCTCCCTGAGGTGTCGAAAGAAAGTGAAAATAGAACATATGACGAGAACAATATAATTATTATTATTAGCACCACGTCTTACTACCCGTTCGGGTTATACGCACTTACGCTAATGTGTAATGGTAGGGTGATTGTGAGATGAAATGAAGGACCTACAGTTTAACGTGGAATCCGAACCACGGTGGAGGCCTGGCATTCCTCACATTCACAAGATATCTTGTCAGAGGTGAAGGAAGGGTTTGGTAATCAGATAAATCTTTGCCGGGGCCGAGGATTGAACCCCGGCCGCCAGCATAGAAGTCTGACACCTTACCCCTAGACCGCCAGGTCACCAACAATATAATAATAAAGTGGTTATTTGAGTAATGATATTTAAAGGTAGATAACAAGTAACTTTTTAATACATTAATTGTTATTTATGAGAAACTTTTAATTTTCATACTCCTTCACCAACCTAAGATGAATGAATCATAATTTAATATTTATATATTTTAAAATGTTACTTGCTATCTATACTTTTAGTGATCATTTCTCAACTAACAATCAAATCATTATTTCATTATATTGCTCTCATCATCTGTTCTATTTTTAATTTCTCTTGACACCTCGGAGAGAAAGTACTGTGATTATAAAAAAATTCGAGCTCAAGATTTTGATAAATTTCGATGTTTCATGACCCCTTGAAACCAAAAAAGTAGTTTTCGTAATACCGTCTGTCTGTACCTCGAGCTAGAGCATAAACTATTTTATCGATTGGGCTAAAACTTGGTACCTAGGGTTTTACCCTAGGGGTTTTTCGAATTGGATATCTAACCCTAAAATTAAGGGTAGTTTATTGGTGAACAAAGATGTTTATCTTTTCTCAATTTTCCTGTAAGTGTTCCTAGTTCCTAATGCCATAGAGTAAGTAACAGTGTGTATTATTTCATTTATGATCATTAGTGTGATGTTTCTACAGCAATGTATAGACCTAAAATTTAGTTTCACAAATCTTATGAGTTTTTAGTAAAGGTGTATTTTAAAATAAATGCGGAAGAAAGTCTATACAGTGAGACGTACCATTTATTATGTATTATAACCATATATATTCACTAGCTAACTAAATTATCATTAAATAAAATTGATATAACTATCTACATAATTGTTATTTTGATATTAATGTTAATTTATCAACACATCACATGACTACTTGATGCGGAGCTGTTTCAAACAAAACATAAAGTTATTATTACGTAAAAAATTCATAGTTTTCTTCCTTAAATATTTTTTCTCTTCCTATTTACTTCACCTATCAACTTAGCTGCAATAAGGTATAGGTCTACATAAGCTGCCATCTTGGGTCACTGGGTGAAAGAGAAACAGAGTCAAGTTGTCCAAGTGAAACTTTGTCTTCAGGAAGGTTTGAATCCCTGCAGCTAGATCGACACACTTTGTGTTTAGTTTTTAATCGTACGTCATTTCTTTTAGTAACAGCTAAGAGCGTTCGTCATAGCAGGCCCAACTCAGCTCCCGGCTCGCGCGAGGTTTGGGAGTAAAAGAGGAAAGAAAACACCAAGATTTGCCAGAAATGTGTGCAGTGCATTCGTATTTGAATGATTACTCGACATTTCCCGCGGTGACAATGGAGGACAAAGTGACAAAGTTTCTTGTTAACAAATACATTATGTCCCTATTATGACAGAGTGAAGATTTGTGCACAATGCTGATTTGTGAAGCCATTTTAAAATGGTAAAAAACGGCCTTTTAAATGCAGTTTTTATCCAAATATCATTTAATATCCCAACAATATCCACAATCAGGAACTTATATTAACTCTCTATCTCCATTAATGTTTAATCATAAGTGATCCACGTGCAATAATGTTCTTGTAAATGTACGATTTTTAGCCGACTGTATCACATAGTTGATTGGCTTGTGATGCACGCTCTTAAAGCTAAGAAAACACCTCATTTGGAAAAAAGCCGAGGGATACTATACGTTCAACTTTTACTAGTGAAATATATATTAATTGTAGTTTAAAATGATGATCCAGTATCTAGTCAGGGTGGTCACGAAAACTGGCCTGTTCACAGTGTGAATTTGACTGAATATCCATTGTGGTTTTTGCGAGAGGTACAGGTGCACTACATGTGACACAATACTATGCTTTAACTTTAACCAGCATTCCACGAGAAAGGCTGGTTTGAATCCTTGTGAGGTAAAAACATAGTCCTAGATTATTAGTTCATGTTAATCTGTAAATTTTAAAGGAATTATTATATCCAATAATATATTTATTTTATTTATAGATTAACTAATAAATTTAACTCCCCTCAAAAATTGTAATTATAATAGAATTACAATAATTGATGTTATTTTATAAATAATAGAAACTATCACTACATTATAAATTGATAGTTTATGTAATTTTTTGTAATAGATCCATAAAAGAAATCAGGTGCTAATATGCTACCTTGAATTACGTATGTGCGTATATAAGAGTACATTATAAAAGGATGCATGTCAGTGACATGGAAGTCGGGGTTTGAATTTTGGACGGGTGTACTAAGATAGTTTTTTCCGAGATCGTTTCCCAGTCTTCCTACACGTAGATACAGGTATAATTCTTATAAATTCTACCTTACTTCTCCCTACCTATAAGTGTGAATACAAGAATAGCCCTAACGGTTAGTAAGATGCTATGAACAAATATAGGATGGGTGTTTGTTAAGAAAATATATTAAAACAAGCATAGCTGTTAGATTTTATTGCTGCCCAAATAATATTTAGTACATATTATGACATACATGTAATAAATTATAAATAAACCTTAACTCTAAAAATGGGTTATCGGATCATTTAAATTCCGTTGATATTTATGGTTACCTCCTTTACTATAAAAAAATAAAGGACCTTTTACATGGTAGCAGTTCCTAAAACAAAACTTGTGTCCCGAACTAATTTTGTCCCTGATCCGCTCAACAAATTTATGAAATTTTAAATTTATATGTATGATATACAAATGTTTAAATTTTTTATTTAGCACTGCACCTTACTACCCGCTAGGGCTATACCCCTGTCTAATAATTACGCTGATTTGTTAGTGATCAAGAAGGTTGAATTTAGAGGAAGTGTTCCTGCATTTTCGTAGAGGTAGAGTGGGATAACCACTTAGGAAAAACCCTCTCATTACACCCTGACTGGGAATAGAGCCCCGATCTCCCCTTCATCGGCAGCCAAGTCTAATCCGAGAGTGATGCCTTATACTATGCAGCCACCGAAGTGGGTAATGTTTTAATTAACTCAATTGCCAAAAGGTTTACTTGTAAAATCCCATCATTATGGCCAGAAATGACTTTTTTCTGACCTTATGGCTCTGACTGTACTTGCAGTTTTGTTTACAAAGCGGTCACGTTTTACACAATATTTAACTATACACTAGACCTAACTTTTTAACTCTGTCTAATAACACTATAATATTAAATAACATGACTAAATAGGGTGTGTAAAGTACCAAGTGATTGGCGACAACCTTATCCGGCTCTAAATAATGAACTTAGAATGGCTGCCCCCAAAATTGCCAAGAAAAAATGCTCACTCAATGGTTACGTGTTCGACATCTTAGCTAATTCCATAGCGTGGCTGCCTTTTAAACTAACGGCCCCAGGTTTTATTCCCGGCATGGCTGAAAAAAATATCATTAGTGAAATGTATGTTTCCTTTTTAAAAGTGATGATTAACGGCCGGGGGCTTGGTGTTGTGTCTGATCTAGATTTAATTTAGTTTATAAGTAGGGCCTGATATAATATGTCGGTTCAGAAAGTGCATGTTAAAAAACCTCCAAGATAAAAAACTGTGAAGTTTTTATACCCGGATTTCTCGAAAAAAATTAGATGACGTTAGAAACAATGCCCTGTAAGAAGTATTTTTTATGTTTCTTGTGTATGCATAAATGATGCAGTAGTTACAAATTTGTTAGAAATATTGAGCGAATTCTAGTCATAAATATAATCAATTTAATTTGTTAGAAATGTTAAAATGATATTAGGCCTACAATATAATTGTCAAACTCTGTATCGCGGCTGATTACGATTGCTTTTAGCGAGACCATACCAAACCACTGACTAGAACGAACGCTTTCCTTGACCAAACTAGATAGCTTGGTTTCAAACAATGTTCTGAGAATTGTGTGCCAATTTCAAAGTGCATTCATGCCCTTTTATGTTATACTTAAACGAGTATAGCTTCGGGGCCAATGGATTTTAAAAGTTATAGTGCTTATGCCAATTAAAATGAACATTAATTACTAGCTAGGAATATATGACAGTAAGCAACGTTTATTATTAATAAAGACAAACTAAAATAAGATAATCATATTGTAGAATTTAATACTAGTCTATTGATACATTTTATTCGACATATTCTTGTAGAAATGTTTTAAAACTATCTATAATTATTTTTTTGTGAAAAATTACCTAAAAAAAGTTTAGTTTTGGATAAAATAAATAGAGTACCTACGATTTGATCTATGCCTATTTACTCTTGTATGCATAATTAATTCATGTTTTCTGTAGGATATTTTTAAGAATATAAATTAAGCTTGGTATAGTAGTGTAGAAATAAGGTTTCTGGACCATATTTTAGAGGCAGCGTTTCCAGATTGACATCCTACCCAGTCAGGTGGTGTTGCCACATTTACATCCAGCTACCCTTGTTACACCTTATAGTCAATGGATGTCAATCTCCATCCTCCTCCCCCTAAACCTTTTAACCAACGAGCGTCAAGCCCCACCTCTTCCTTCCACCCTCATAGACCTTATAACCAATGAGCTTCTAGAAAACCTTACAGCCAAAGAATATCTAGCAAACCATAGACCCAATGAAATCATTTAAGATGGTGAATCCCCACCCTCCTCCTATACTTTACAGCCAATGAACGTCTAGCAAACCTTATAGCCAATGACTAGATCCAAGATGGTGGATTTAAGATGGTGGATAACCACATCCCTTAAAGCCAATCAGGGTATGGCCCCACGCCTTGATGCTACCAGCCACAATTCCCCTCTACACCTTCCTTCAATATGTCACGACAACTCTACTATCCAAACCTTCACAGCTGAACCTTCAAACAGATAAGTTCGAACATGTCAGAGCCTGTTGATACAAGACGGTGAAAATCCGAAAGGTAGTCACAGGAATACTACAATCAAGGCCTTTTTCCGGTATTCCTTACCCCCTTTAATCTTTCCCAAACACTCAGATGGTCTCTACCCCTTCTTATTACATCCTACTATGGATGAATCTAGTGGATATTTACAATTATTCGAGCGTTTAAAGAACAATCATGAACCTGCGCTTTAACCTACAACTCACAGGTATCTCGACACAACAACCAAACCTCTGACTAAAAATTCCCACTCAGCTAAGCCTCCCAAACCTAAAGGTCCTACCTGAAAACCATATATTTTTCCATCCTTTAACTAATTGAATTCACCCTTCTCAACAAACAAAACGGAACAATATTATGTACTGTCAACCTCATGATCATAACGGTAAATTACCCACTTCAACTTGACCCCCAACACTACCTCCTTCAAACCTCTACAACTTCACCCCAAACCCCTTTCCCCGAACGCTAAACAGATTGATCTCGTAATAGTGACTTCCCTCGGTATAACCAATAATACCAGACACTTCTCATCCTTTAAGTAAATGAAGATGCATGATGGGTTCATCTTCTCATCTTTATGTATACTTTATTAATGTTAATATCCTTAACTCCGTAACTTAGATGAGCCGCTCTCAATCTACTTAGCCAGTTAAACAGCACCCTAGTGGGTGTATGATGGTTAACTTACTTCCGTAAGAATAACATTGATTATCCACTAAAATCGAATAAAAATAGTTATCCCCATTACCTAATTTAATATATTATACTATGATGTGTTGGTCGTTTAGCCATTTATACAAAAGTTTTCGAGGGAGCATTACGAGGAACGAGTAGCGATGCCTCCAGACTAAAACTAATTTTTACCAAACAAATAATGTTAATAAAGCCGTGCGATTTCACCTGAATAAATCAGGCTATGACATTTACAATCACACGAGATTTGTACATATTAAAATATTTCCTAAGCGTATAGAACCCATTATCTAAGGCATAAGATTTGTCATATGTAGGTAAAAGTGCAAGATTATTCAAGAAAATATTGTAGAGCTGATGTTTTTCACTTCTTACCATGGGCATATTGATATAGTGCAAGACCCCCTTCTTTAAATATGTTTTATAATTGTGATGTGATTTTGTTTTTTAGAGGAATTTTCGAAACAACTTTACCCTTATTTCTCCTTGAGACCCCCCTTTTGAATTGAGTAAAGCTTCGGTCAAATTCTCACAAATTCTCCAATACACTCCCCATTAATCTCTTACTTTATCTTCCCCAGAGCCTTTAATATATACTGTGTAAAAATGTGTTTCTGGAGAGTCTGATGTTCCCAAATGGTCTATATTATCAAACATATACACATATCCACATATATATTTTATGTTTTCAGTTATGTACAGAAAGAGCTGTGTTTGTGAATAGGAGGTATACATTTTTTCCATCTTCCTGTCTAACCTAATTACAATGAAAACTGTACACACTGATTATAGCCTTTAGCTAAAATAGTAAAGCGTGCATGGATCGGCTTATTCAAAAGCAGTTTATTTTCTTCATGCATCCCCAGATTTAATCTTCCATAAAGATTGTATAGGCAATAAATGCTCGAGAAGAAATACTTTTTACACTTTTATTTACTGTTAAACAGTTGATCGTTTACACGATGTCTTTGATTCTCCATTGATTTACCGAATATGACATTGTTCATGAATTTGAAAAAGTCATTTTTAAACCAGTCTACTGATTTGTTCATTGGTTGCTATTAAAATCAATATATAATCTTAACCAAGCGCTCTTCTTGGACACCAGGCACCATTTGAATCTTCATACACAAAGATATATGCAGTTTTAAATTACGGTAACTAAACACGTAAGTTTTATTACTGTTTAGGTTGGATACCAGCTTTTCCGTTTTACCACCGAATGGAGAGCTAATCTTAGATTGTAAATACTTAGAGAATGGCGATAATATCTCTGATGTAGCTACTGTAACAATTTTTTGATATAATTATAGGAAAGGACAGCTTGGGAGCCTACAGAATGTACAGGAAAAGTATAAAATGACAGAGAGCAGAATTTTAGTATAAGCAAGCAGTTTTTTATAAGGAATATTGGGTAAAAAAACACAAAAGAAAGAATTAGCTTGCAAGCTCCCAGCCAATATAGAAGTTAAGCTCAACTAACCAGGAATCAAAATATTAAAGCAACATTAGTTAATAATAGTAACTTTAGGGTACTGTTCATCCTGTTTGCTGAAGTTCTGTGTGTCATCAAACTGGGCTGGTTTTGTGTTTTAGGTAATAAGTCATTATTTATTAGTAGTTGAGAAATAGTTTAAATGGAATAAACAACGATATATATTAACAGAAATATTCCAAAATGGAATACAAACTTCAACGGCCTTCTTAAAGAAGAACGGGCAATATAAATGAAGTACCGTAGGTACATAAATAATATACTAACTTGAGTAAATGTATAGTGACAGTAGCAAAATATAAAGCTACATTTAATTGCCATCTAGCTACCTTTAATATTATATCAGAAATAAATAATATTATTATATTCCCAAACATGTTTTTTGTTACATAGAGCAAAAATAAATAAAAAGTCTAACAGAGTCTAGTGGTCAGTTCATATTTCCTAGAAATTACATCTTGACACTATTCTCACAAAAAAGCTAGATTTCAATAAATTCAAAATATTTCACAAATCCAAAAGTACACAAATTCTCCATAAACAAAGTCACTAACAAAACGGCCTTATCCGAAATTATAATATAGGTTCATATTACATAACTTCAATAAATTTCTAACAGTCTTTACTAAAAAAAAGAAAGGAATATGATGTAAATACTAAAGTATGAATTCGAAAAGTATTTACAACTGGAAAATTCAAAATATTAACAAGTATTATTTTATGAATTTTAGGTTGAAACCCATTTTAGTAGAATTAAAGATTTAAACATGTATACATTAATATTACATAATATTTAACGTACGAGCTAACTAATTAGCTCCTTCTCGATTAAAATCTCAACCAAGAGTGGTATTACATTTCCACTCCTGGGGTGTTAAATACAATTGTTGCCCCAAAGAAGGATAGAGATTATTTTAGGTAAGAGGAACAGAGACAGGTAAAAAGGAGAGGAAACGTATGTAAACTGTCAGGTGGCGATTCTACACAACGGGCTGCCATGTAACCAAAATCGAAAATTCTGGGTCAGGATGTTATGTCATCACATTCCTCCCAGAATATTGGGGAATTACTATGAAGTGGCTCTTGTTACGAATCCTCTTTATCTCATCAGTAAACATTAAATCTTGTCGCTGGCGTGTGTTCTTGGCTCGTATTTAGGTCGAGTAGTCGTAGAAAGAAGGTTTGAATGAAGTACATGGTGAGTAACAACTTAAGTTTATGTTTCTAGTTTATAAATATTTATATATTTAACAGGGCCGGTCTAAGGCCTGTGCGACGTGTGCAACAGCAAACACAAACAATTCAAGGGAGCGCCAAAATGACACCAAGATAAATATTTTTTGTTTTTATCTGGTAAATTGTAAGTATAATTAAAAAAAGTAATTTGTAAGAAGAATGCTTATTTTTAAAATTAATATTTACATCCAAGCCAAACAGAGTACTTATTTTTTATTTCAAATTATTGCATTAGATACACTAACATAGTAAATACATTTTGATTGGTGACGGGACTATACTAGTTGCCAAGTCGATAGTGTACGATCTACAATAAGTCAGCAGTCAGGCTCAGGCCTAACTTTTAGGGGGGTGGAGGGTGCGGGGGAAGGGGGTAGGTGCAATAATTGTTTGTATTCTCAGTCAGTCACTTAACCTCCGCGAGAAAGATTTATTGACAGTCACTTACTCGCCTTATTTATAGTTCAGCGTGTTGCAATTCGCTATTTATTATTTTTAGTTTATATGGTGTTCTTTAAAATTTTGCTTAAGTTTTGTTTTCAATTGTTAATTTGGTGCAAACCCTTTTAGTAGGTACTATACTCTGTGAAGTGTCGTATTCTGTATTGCTGTTATTATTAAGTTTTTACTTTTTATGGTTTCTGTTTTTAATTACATTAAATCTATTTTTAAACGGTTATTAAAATGTTTTCCAGAATTTCTGCAGCTGAAAACAGAAAACAGAAAGCAAAAACGTTACAAGAAACTAAGGCAAGCACTAAATTACTTTGTAGTTATTTAACGAAGGCAAGCACCAGTAAATAAAATGAAAGTGGAACTCAATGTAACGATGATCATCTGTTGAAACAGCTCTCAGAGAAGGAGGAAGATCGCTTAGAGGATTTAATAAATACTAATGCCAATTATTCTAACACCATGCAAATTACTGATTACAATGATAAGAGTTATGTGACTGATACAATCCAAGAAATTAGTAACTCATGTGACAAATCGAAAGATCCGGCTAAATGGCCCAAAGTGCTAAGCGCAACTGAACGTGATTTTATTATTTCGCAAGTACCAATCTCAACAGTATTAGACAGCTACCCTAAAGACGGCACAAAAATATCATTTTCCAACGTATATTATTATCGGATTGCCTCCAACGATGAGAAAATCAGAAGACGATGGCTAATGTATTCCCAGTCTAAGGGAAGTGTATACTGTTTTTGCCGCAAGGTATTTAACACGGCAATTAACAGCACAATATTATCTGATGAAAATTGAAACTGTGATAGAAGGCACATAGGTAAAACTCTATCCCGACACGAGACGTCCTCCAACCACTTAAAGGGTAGCGAAAAATGGGTTGAAGCAGAAAGGAGGCTTAATACTGACAAGACAATTGATGACGAAAATCAAAGATTAACTTCTCAGGAAAAAGAGCGATGGAAAATTATCCTCACGAGACATCTTGCCATCACACAGTTACTTGTCCGGCACAACATGGCTTTTAGAGGAACTAACGAAACCTTCTACAGCAAAAATAATGGACATTCTCTCGGGCTCGTAGAGTTGATTGCAAAATACGATCCTGTTATAAAGGAACATATTTCCCAGATTCTGGGGAAAGACAATCTCAGATGAGTAACATATTTGAGAAACCACATTCAAAATGAGCTGTTAAATCTAATGAGAAATAAAGTATGGGAGGAAGTCTTAAAAAGAATCAAAGAGGTTAAATAGTTTACAATTATTCTTGACTGTACTTCTGATTTGAGTAGAAAAGAACAATTATCTATTGTAATACGATACATACACGAAAAATCAGGGGGAAAGTGGAAATATGTGAGAGCTTTCTAGATTTTATCGGGGTTTCAGACAGTACAGGCAAAATTATGGGAGATACTATTTTAGGAAAACTAGAGGAATATGGTCTTGACATCCTGAACTGTAGGGGCCAGGGTTATGACAATGGGGCTAACATGAAGGGAAAACACGGTAGGCCACAAAAACAAATTTTAAATAAAAAATAATAGAGCCGTATTTGTTCCTTACGGCTGCCACAGTTTGAATTTGGTACTAAGTGACGCCACCAAGTCATCAGGTCCTACTGTTACTCTTTTTGGAACCATACAAAGGCTTTATGTACTGTTTAGTTAATCAACCAAACGTTGGAGCAATTTCTTGTAAAGCTTATCAAATTCTTCGGAGTTTTCAGGAATTGGACCTTCCCTAACTTTAAAAGGACTTTGTGTAACACGTTGGGAAGCACGGATTGAGTCACTTAAATCAGTGAGGTACCAAATAGTGCAAGTTCGACAAGCCCTTTGGGATTTGCATAGTGACGCATCATTTGAAGATGACGTTAGATGTGAGGCTGGTCATTTGGCTGACGACCTTAAAGATTTCTGTTTCTTGGTGTCTTTGATTGCATGGTATGACATTCTTTTTCAAGTGAATATTGCAAGTAAGACCTTTCAGTCCAAGCATACCAACTTTCCACAAGCTGTGATCATGCTGGTATCTATTAGCAAGTTTCTAAAAGATTTTAGTGTGAATAGATTTGCTTCCAACTTAGTTAAAGCAAAAGAGTTGGCTGATGAGTTGGAAGTTGAAGGCAAATTTAAAATCCCAAGAATCAGAAGGAAAAAGAAGCAGTCTCTTTATGAGACTGATGATGAAGCACCAATTATTCCACAAGCGCTTCTAAGAATTGAGCTTTTTCCTGTCATTAGTATACTGCTCAAAATGCCGTAGAGGAAATATTTGCGCAACTGAAGACAAACACTTCAAAAGTTGAGTTTCTCTTTAAGCTAGATGGATTACCAAAACGAGAAGAACTTCTTTCAAAATGCAAAGCCCTTGAAGAATTTTTGTCAGATTGAGTGAAAAGTTTCAGTGACATGAGAGGTGCAAAGTTATGTGAAGAGTTGATTTCCATTAAATACCTCATGCCATTCAAAGGTAAAGTGACATATTTTAAAAAACTTGTTTCTAATTTATCAAGCTATTAATTGAAATTTGGACTTTTTTCAAAAATATTTTTAAATACATATACAAGCCATCTATATTCCAAAAAATTTAAGTAAGTCGTTCTAGCATTATAAAATCTACATAAAAATATAATTTTAAATTAAAATTGAAAATAAATGTGAAAATATCATTTTAATATGTAAAAATGTAATTCAAACTTTTTTTTTAATATTCAATTTAAATACATTTATTTGACTTTACCTAATGAAATCAATGTGGAGTATTTAAAAAAAATTAAATCAAGAAATTTTATAAATGCCAAATAAAACATGCAATTGTATATTGGTGTGATTAAATTACATTAATTTTATTTTTAAAGCTGTAACAAGAGCTGTTATTTCTTTTTCTTTCTTTAGACGAGAAAACTCAATTGAATGTACTAAGTTTCTTGTCAAGTACCAATTCAAAATATGCCTATATAAACGTGTGGGTGGCTTTAAGGATTATATTCACCATACCTACGTCAGTTTATTCAGCCGAGAGAAGTTTTTCCAAGTTGAAGTTAATTAAAACATATCTGAGATCAACTTCTTCTCAGGAAAGGTTGAACAATTTATCAATATTATCGATTGAAAATGAGATATCATTCTCATTGGAGTATAACGATTTAATTAACACTTTTGCTTCTGTAAAATCTAGGAAAGTTAATATTTAGAATATACCTGATAATGTTTTGTAAAATAAATTACATTGTGCGAGTAGTAGAAAGTTCTATCAAGATTCATGTACTTAGAAACTAAATAGGAAATTAAACTGCATTTTACTTGTCTTTTTATTTCCCAAACATAATCTTTATGAAAATCCAGATTTGTGTAGCTCTTGGAAGTGTAGTATACTTTATATCTCGCTTTAAAAAATTAAATAAAAATAGTCAACAAAACTTTTTCATGTTTAAAAAAAAGAAAAACTAAAACATTTAAAGATGAAAACAAAATGACGTCATCGTCTGACTTATGAAATACATAGTTTTATTAGATATTTTAAAAAAATTCATCACTAAAAATATTTATACCTTGTGTCTAGAATTAAAATTACCATATATAGTATTCTCCACAGTTTTTTCAGATGAGGGGGGTGGGGGTGGCAAAATATGAGTTTTGCACACATATAGCTTTTGCCTTGGACCGGCCCAGATATGTATTGTTCATTGTATATTAATTAATGCTACAATATGGCTTTTTTTCAAGGGCACGTGGATAGCCATTGGGCTCACCATGTATTTATTCCCGGTAGTCTAAGTCAACTTCTTAAATACGGCCCACAGGGCTAACATCATCAAATGAAATTCCATTGAGATTTTATATTTAAACCTGGTTCACCTCCCCAAAATCTTACTGTGGGAGATACTCAAATATCGCAGGCCCATATAAATTAATTATTATAATCCCGGTATGTAATGTATGTTACTTAATTTTCAGGCTTGAAATCATTCATACCAAGGTTGTTACTCTCAGAGTATAAATATATATATACAAAATCATAGACACCCCTCAATGTATCCCTTAAATAAATGCGTTTAAATGTCTGTTAGTAGTTTCAACTCAACCTTGGACATCATTAGAAATTGCCACTCATGCTAGTCCAGGCTTTGTACAAAAATGTAGACAGTCTAGTTTATTATACTCAAAACATAAAATTATTCGAAGATGTCTGCTAAAAGTATAGCATCTTCAAAAAATATTATTATTATTAGCACCACGTCTTATTACCCGTTCGAATTATACGCCCTTATCGCTAATGTGTAATGGTAGGGTGATTGTGAGATTAAATGGAGGACCTACAGTTTAACGTGGAATCCGAACCACGGTGGAGGACTGGAATTCCTCATATTCACAAGTTGTGATCAATACACGTATTGTCAAAGATGAAGGAAGGGTTTGGCAATCAGATAAATCTGTGCCGGGACCGAGGATTGGACCCCGGACCCCTCTTCCATAGTCTTCACTACACATTTTTTTCCCACTTACTTTTAACATGAGTGGATTCACTTTCTGAACCATTTAATTCTGTCATCTGATTATATAATTTATATGTTGAAGATTTCGATATTAAATTCTCATTATCAGGCATCTGTATCTTTAAGCCTTGAAATGCGCACAACACTCACTATGCGGTCATCACTGAGATTTTCCTTGGAAGCTCTCTGCAAAGAGTGGTTGTAAAAGAATTATTTACTCTTGTACTTAGTGAGCTTTGCGATTTACTTAGATTTTTAATAAGGTATAAATCTCCATCACTCTCATTCGAAAGAAACAACAAGTCAACGTGCTTTTCACGACTAGCCTTAGTCATGGTTAAATGGAACATTTCACCCTGGTAGCCATATACATTAATATATCCTTTTATATTATTATGTTTTTCAAACTTTGTTATTTGCGGTATTGGAACATTATATTCAATTCCATCCTGTTTATTTGGTCTTCCAGTGATATATACTTTCTTACACGATCAACATGATCCTTAGCAGGGTATATCAAGTCAAGCACAGACCAAAGAAAATATTTATTGCCGACGTTTCTTACATTAATGAAGTCATGTATATTTATTAACTCTTCTGGTAACGGGTTATAACTAGAACAAGTCAAAGTAATATATTTTGATAATTTAGTTTCTAAATATTTTACACGGTATTAGGACCAACCATTTCCCTTGTGGGGGGGGTGGGGATAATATTTNGGGGGGGGGGGGGATAATATTTAGAGTGAAAAGATATTTAATCGATTTTCTCTAATTTGGCTCTAACGATTTTGATTAAAATTTGTATACAGCCATTGTTTAACATTTCAAACAAAATTTTGACTCTAAGTTTCCCGTGAAAATGACTTTACTTTACTTATGCGGAAGTTTCCAGTTTTAATCATATCTCCGTAACTATTTGAGATAAGAAATAACTTAGCATCAGTAAAATGTAAAACTACCTTTTATTTGAAATATATTTTCATAAAACCAATAGTCTCTGAACAATAAACAAATATATATTTTCCATAAGGGTCTTCGAAATGGGAAATCGATTGTTAGGATCTTTAGTGGACAGAGATGTTCCTTTTTCTAAATGTTTCTATAACCATCAAGGCCGCAGCCAGCCAATAATTTCAGGGGGAGTTTGGTAGATACATACCCCAATTGCTGGAAGCTAGAAAAAATTATAAAGGATAAATGGTTCTAGACGATCTCTGAAGTGTTTTTTCATTGTAAAATAACCCCCTAATTACCGAAGGCTTGGAAAATTTATAAATATTAAACACTTTTTGAAGCTCTGTGAAGTGTTTTTTTAATGATAAAATAACCCTCAAAATACCAAAGGCTAGGAAAATTTTTAAATACTTAACACTTCTAGAAGCTCTCTGAAGTGCTTTTTATGGTAACACAGCCCCCTAATTTGTAGTTGTATCTTAATTTTGATATTGTTTGAACCATAAATAAAGCCATCTATATTTTGTTCATAAAATTTCGCGAGGAGCTTGAACCCCCAAAACCCCCGTTGGCTATGGCCTTGATAACCGTGTATATTATTTCATTTATTCTCTTTTGTATAATATGATGCTCCTTTTTACATTATGTTTCAGCAATATTATCTACTGTTTTGTTTAATATCTTACGAGCTATAAGTGTATATGTCTCTCTTTTTAGGTAAAGAAGCGAGAAAGTCAGTGCGATATACCATACCATTTATTTTTATCCGATTTATTTTATTTTATGAGAACTTTATTTCCAATGAATTATCGCCAAAATATTTTATTTACTGACGTTTAAACCGGTGCACAGTCTGATTTTCATAGGAGGGACTTATCTAACAGCTAGAAAAGTTATAAGGACTATTTTCACGTACGTCTGGTCATGTGATCTTCATATATAACTTTTTGATACATCAATTACCATTATATATATAATATAACAAAATGCTATCAATATTGGTAGAAATAAATATGTTAGTACTATTCAAAAAGCCTCTTACCATAAAAATTGGACTGTCTATCTATCCACTATAAACTTTATTTTATTTGTGCCACGTCTGAAGGTGACACCACACGTCGTCAGCATATACAACACTCGTTTGACCAAATTAGACGGCACGACCTTCAAAACGTGTGCACAGCGGAAACCTCTATGGTTCAAGACCCCGCGTGGTTTAAGGTATGCCTATATCGAGAGCAGGTGTGGCCTTGAAAGAGCAACGCACATTAATTATCATGGCATGTCCCAGAACTAACCTCACCGCACCAAATCGGTAGTAAATGCGGCAAGAAAAACAACAGGCGAAGGTGTTCTTTCAAGCTTCCTTATAGGAAGATACTTTCGAAAATACTAGTACCTCATTGGAAACGAACGTATGGAATATATATCATTCTCGTATATAATTATATTCTGGTCTGAATCCCCCATAATTAGTCCATCCCTGTGGCTTCATGGCCAGCGTGGTCAGTCACAGTTATAGGTGATCCTAGTCCGATTTCAAGTGGCACTGACGAAGAGATGTATAATTTGCATACGTGTTTGTACTGCTATTCAGTTAAATACACATGGGCCGTAGCTAGGTGCATATAGAAGCATAAGGGTTCCATCTAAGGTTAAAGCTTTTATGTTGTGGGGTCACATAATTTGGGTGTTTAGAGACTGCGCGCTGAAAATCCCAACAAATATATGATACGACACAATCTTACATTCTTTCTAATACATTAGCTATATTGTAATTAGGAACCAAATGGTAAGAAATTGAGTATCGTAAACTTCTTCAAAAAATGTATCCAGATATATAGAAAAAATATTTTGAGAAACAAATGGAACAGTTCTATGATATAAATTGAACAAAATGGTTATATTTATGCTTAGGGTCATCGGAATGGAGAAGATATGGGGTCAGAGGGGGGCCAAACTATTCTTGTTTTTAAATTTTTTATCTTCCTTTCCTATCTAATTTTCTAATCTTCCTGAAAAGTAATTAATGATTTTTACAAATGATCGTGTCATGACACTTGTGAAATAGTTTTGCATGCTCATGTCATAGATTAATACAAAACGGTAACAGGCGGACAAATCTGACCTGCAAGGAGATAATAATATATCAAAATTTGGTACGGAAATATATTGAAGTAGACCCATTCTTGCATTCACTAATAATGTATATACTTTTATGACTTTTAATAGAAAAAATACCAATTTGCACAATTTTTAATAAAAACCAATACTTTTTATTAAAAGTCAAGTGGAATAAATTTACACACTTGAACCAAAAATGTATTTTACACAGAGTTTAACCGTCAATTTTCATTCAAGATAATTATATAATTTTATCTTTTTATAATCATTTTTAATTTTTGTTTAGATTTGGGGAGGGGGCTTCAGCCCCACGCGCCCTGCCCCCTTGGATACATGCTTGTTTGGGTGGGTGTCTATAGATAATTGAATTCCCCCCTCCCCCCATATCCAAAACTTTCCGACACCTCTGTAGCTATGAACGGTACGGTGCACCGTACGGACTTTCTCTTTTCTTAATATAGAGATGTTTACTAAAAACTTATAATATTTGTGAAATAAAATCATAAATATTGTTGAAGAAACACTCCACCAAAGAGCATAAATGAAATAATATACCCTTTTACAAAAACATTGAGAAAAAGAAACATCTATGTCAAAGGGATCCATATTATGTAAATATTTACTTATAGCTCTGAAATTGTTATTTTTATAAAAAATTTAAGTATTCCAAATAAAATATTTTAATTGTAAATAGTACTACAACCGTATAAAGATATTTAATACAACAAATAGTTGTGGAAATATTATCCAGATTGGAAATTTCTACTTGGGTAAAGTACCCTTAAAGTCATTTTCATGGTAAAATGAGAATTTTCCTTTCGTAAGTAGTGTTAAACAATACCTAGTTACAAAATTTAATCGAAATCGTTAAACTGGATTATAAATAAATTGATTTTTTTATTTTTGCCGTTCAGTAAACTACCCTTAATTTTAGGGATGGATATCTAATTCCAAAAACACTTTGGGGGAAACCTATGAAAATCCAAGTTTCAGCCCGATCGGTGAAATGGTTTGGGCTCTAGGCCTAGATACACTCAGACAGAAAGAAGACATCACAAAAACCACTTTTTAATCTCAGGGGGTCATGAAGAGTCTAAATTTATCAAAATCGTGTACAACACTTCCCGTATACCCATTTTGAACACAACCACTAAAGAGATTATCAAAATATCTAAAAAATTTCGAATATAGATCACTCGTAAACTACACAAATAACAATTTTTCTTTTGAAAATAATTTAAAATGTTATTTACAATGCGAAACACAACCCAGATATCGAGTTTCGACCACAATTTTTTTATTCAATTTTTGAAACAATTTTAATTTAAAAAATCTGTTTTACTAAACTACTTAACCAATTGAGAAATTAATGACTATATGACATCTAATCGACAAATTTGAACGAAATCCATCAAACCATTTCGGCTGTAGCCCCAGGAACATATAATAATACAGTGGCAGACAGGTATAGGCTACATAGGATCAGACCGATTGTAAGACCCAATTTTTTAGTTGGACTCACATAAAACAAGATCCTTTACACTCTCAGGGTAGAAAAATGTTCACTATTATAAGAATACTATTTTTTTTAGAAAGTAATAATAGGTCCAAACCTTAAATAGTTTGGTTACTAGCTTTTATTAACAGAAAAAAAGTTAAAAAACAAAAACAAATTATTAGTCTTATATTATAAGAGAAAATGCCTGGAGAGGAAGGGAAAAAAGATAATTTTGAAAAGAACTTCCAAGGAAGCTTTTTGAAAATTATCTTTGAACCTACAATAATACAAAAATTAGAAAGTTTGTGCGATTGTATTGTGCGATTTATTTTTATAAGCAATTCAACACTCACTTGAACAGCTTTGAGTAAAATTAATTTCAACTTAACACTTTATTATTACAAAGAAAAATTTGTGATTATATCAAGCAATGGCTCCCAAACCCTGGGCTGTGACCCAAATGATGGTCGCAAGAATGTTCATGAGGATCACTACAAAACACTACGAACTATTACAATTATAACAAACACTTAATCAAACTGGTATATTTGGAAGTATAGCCACAATACTGGTAAAGAGAATACCAACAGTTTTGAAACAATGTCTGCATCTGTAACTTTTGAAAAATATTATCAATACCTATAGAATAACACAATTACCAATTAAATGTTATTAATGCTGGCCGCAAAGAAATATACTTGCGTTTTATAAACTGTTCTTCCAACCAAAATCGTGCTGTACCTCTAGGAACCAGGATATTCACGTTTTGTAACGAACAGGATCCCAAGAATGTTTTGCATTGTGCTCTTACCAATAACATATCACTCAAATTCAAAAAAATCACCTACAAAATGAATCAGCATCATGGCTGTCACTGAAAAAATGTGTTTTTGGCACTCATAAAAATTTTCGCAGATATATATTGTGTAATTTTCTATTTTTTAGATTAAAAGGTTACTGAAATTCATTCAATTTAGTTGATACAATTTTTCGATATAAAATAAAAACTCAAAATAGCTCTTACCCTGAATAAAAGAGCATTTTGTGAGCCAATAAATAGGTATTTTGTTTTTCACTTTTCTAATATTGTTAACAAAGTTACATTTTCATTAAAAGTGATGCCTTAACATATTATTTGATAGTAAAATTATTGAAATAATTATATTTTGGTTATTTAAATGAATTTTGGACTGCCAAGTTGAGAAAATATTAGATTTAGGGTCACGACCAAAAAAGTTTAGGAAACACTAATATAAAGCAATAATTTTTTGCCAGAAATTTAAAAACTTTTATTTATATTTAAGGTGTAAATCCCGGGCTTTAAATCCCCGAGTTGAAATCACTAAGTGATGACACATGAGTGTCATAATCTTTCAATTCTTTATTATCATGTCAGCCTACCCGTTTGGATTATATACCTACGTAGTAATTACGCTAACGTGTTAGCGACAAGGTAGGATGAATTTAGAGTAAGTATAGCCAAATTTGCGTGGATGGAGAGGAAAAAACATTTTGGGAAAACCACCTTCACTACACTTGACCAGGAATAGAAACCAAGCTCTCCATCATCAGCAGTCCAGTATCTTGCGAGAGTGACGCCTTACACCATGCGGCCACTGAATTGTGTCTCAAGTGTTTTGTTTCTTTGCATGAGTGAAAACAACTACTCACATTTGCTGCCAAACATGTTTTGAGATTCGATGTCTCGGTGAGGAAAGAGTAAAAATTATGTATATCATCGTCACAGGCTGGATTTTACCCAGGGCTGGCTCTAGGGGCGGTTGCAGGGTTGCCAGTTGCTAGGGCAGCAGATTCGGATGTACGGCAAAAATTAGATGTAATTTTATTTTTTAATTTATTTATTACTCATGAGATAAGGATCTAGGTCATGTCAAAAACAGATAATTCTTAGAAAAGATGGATTTAGAATAGCAATCATATTACTTAAAAATATTATATACAGCAGAGTCTTGGAAACTCGACCTAATGTGGACTGAGATGGAGTTGAGTCATTGAAATGTCGAGTTTTACGAATGAACATGCATAAGATGCATTTGTAGTATGTCATGTTTACTAAACAAGGATGAACCACAGTACAGTATCGAGTATTATAGGTTCAGTTTGTTGTATTGTATTGTACGGTACAATAACAATAATACACGCACAGTACAATATATTACGTGTTAATATAATGGTGTGTATACATACATGTAATATACAGAAATGAAGTACAGTATTGTACATGTAATATTGTATTGATTCGAATCACACGTTACTGAATTGGAAAACTAACAAACACAGCATTTATAAAAACCTCACAACAAGATTGTTCCACTTGAGTTACACAAACAAACTGAGAGGTTATACAGTTGAATGACCTTGGATTGTGATGACTGGCACCAACAACTGTGAGCACGTGCGCGTGTCGAGTTACACGGAATGTCGAGTTTCCGAGACTCTACTGTACTTACTTGATATTTAGATTTTGCTTCTAATATGAGCATGTAGACTTTCATACTACATTTTTAATTTGGATTTCATAAAAGTTCCTTAAAATGTTTTTATGAGAGGTATACGATTTAAAATTATAATCAAAATATGTAATTCAAATAAAGTGGTTTCCCTAAGACTCAGCGATGTTACTTTTTAAATGTATTAATCTTGAGTAACTGAAGAATTTAATTTGTTTGTATTAAAATTTCCATAACTAATGATTCGAGAAAAACAATAATGTTATTATATGCAACAGCACAGAATAAAAAATGTATTAATGAAGCAACGTGACTTTGAATAGTGATAATTAATACGACTAATCGTTATTTATAAAAATTATAAAATTTATATGCCTAAATAATATATATACATATTCGACCTCGGAGGTCTTGGAGTAAAGTGCTTGCCTCAGGATCAGATGTTCGTGGGTTCATACTCAGCTGAGGTCCATGGATTTTTACTGAGCGATAGCAATCCGTAGCACAACTTCCTTCGGAGGGATAGTGAAGCCGCTGGTCACATGTCGATTATGGTATGTAAAAGAACCCTATAAGGTATGTGAAAATACCAGTCTCGGCAAAATTTGTAAGCTATTTCTCACTCGATCATAGAACTCCACGGGATGGGTGGGTTGGTAACCCGTTCCACCTGAAATTATAACCTATCACAGAAACTGCAACTGGAGTGGCAAAGGTACATTGCGACTCCATCGGAAGTTAACTAAATTAATAATATATAATTATATATATTTAAAGTACCGTTTTGAATTGTCAGATAAGGTTCTTGTCATAGAGATCTAGCTATGTGTAAGAAAAAAATTATATTGTGGGAGCTTCTGGTATTGCCCCCCCCCCTACACCCCCCAACAACCTTCCCTTTCAGACGAAAACCATGTCTGTCTTCTGGTCTAGTGAATGACAAGGGTGAAAGAGGGAGAGAATGAATGAATGAATGAATGAATGAATAGTGTGAGGGAGGAAGTGGCGCGCGCGCACGCACACACACACACACACACACACACACACAAAATACAGGGGGCGATAACAGGCCTCACTTTCAACTCGCACTTCCGGATTAACTAAGAATAGAAAGGAAGGGCAGGGCTCGACGTGGCTGGTAGGTGCGGATGGCTGAGATAACATCCTCAGAACCTCAATCCGCATACGTGAACTTAGACCGATAACCGCATTCGTGTATAGCTTTGTTATATTCCATAACAATCATAGCCACAGCCCCGATTTAGTTATTACAGAATAATTTAAAACGTAATTCATCTAACAATAATAGCCGTGTAACCAGCATCGTGGTATAGTGGTTAGAGCTCCTGGCTGCTGACCTAAGGGTCTGGTTTCGATTCCTGGCTGGTACCTTGGGATTTTTCTAGAAAGAGGAATAATAGGTTAGGTTAAGATATTAACTGGCTCCACACCCTCAAACTCAATATTATCCTCCCACTATATCGGAACATGGAAAGAGCCTGCACGAAAAATATGTACGATTAATACATTCGGGTGTCCCCTGGGCAATGGTACATTAGTACTGGCTAATCTTTCCGTAAACTGAGCTACAAACTGATGTAACACAGACACGCCATTATTATTATTATTATTATTATTATTATTATTATTATTATTATTATTATTACTACTAACCGTATAGTTTTATTCAGCTACTCGAATGTGTGAGATTGACCCTTACCAGTGGGCACACGAGCTAGGTTAACCTTGTCTGAATAGGTTTGCTGGTGGCGGGGAGGTCAGGGCTTGAATCCCAGCTGGGTATATTGAGGATATTTTTTCCTAAATAGTTTCCCTCTCTACCTCAACGCTAATGCGTGTGCAATTCCTCTAAAACTCTACAGTCTTCATCTATAATCAATTATCGTAATTGATGCACATGGCCCGGAAGAGTAGTGGGACGCAGACCAAAAAACCCAATAAGAATACGTCATGATATTTAAAAGTGCACCCAAAATTCACCATTGGAAAAAAGTAAGAGAAATAATTTCCTCGATATTGTATATGCCCACCCTTCCTTCCCTTCCTTAGTATATTTCTGGTGCGCCACTGTCGTAGATGATTAAACTCATTAACCTATAGTAGGATCCTTTTTAAGAAGAATCTTACAAAAAATATCAACATATTTTTAATGGTAAATATTGATAATAATTTACTTTATCATTAGTATTATTATATAGATATTAAAAATATAATTTTATCAAAAGCTATAGCTGAAATTTACATAACTTGACGAATAGATAAATGAAAATAGTTTTTAGTCCTACAAGTTTATTGCTTTCTGAATTGAAATGTAGGCTTTATGAAAGGTAATTGTCAGATAGAGCCATCGTTACCATAACATTTAATCGTCGTATCCAGCCTATTTTTTAAAGGTGAGGATGGGGGTGGGGGTCAATAGTTTTGAAAATTAGTAGAGTTATTATGGTCTGCTTTAGAGCAGATATGTTAAAACTACAATACAGTGGAGCGTAGTTAATCCGGATCGATTGGGACCGGGACCCATCCGGATTACTGAATTGTCCGGATTTTCAAATGTGCTTTGAATAACTGTATACATACGTAATGTATTGACTAGAGGATACATGACGCTCGGGAGTCTACTGTGTTGCAAAATAGAGGCTGAAGGGTTCGAAAAATACAGTACACAAAATAGTTTAATAAAGTATATTGAATAAGAACATGTACATTATTTAATTTAGATTAATAACTCTAAAATACTTTTTAGAAAAATAAAATCTACAGTAATTAATGGAAACTTACTGGGTAAAAAAATCCTTAATTGTTTTTTGTACAAGACTTGACGTATGTTACTTTGGTCCATCGGTTGTAGTATGGAGGTTACATTTGGAGGCAGGAACATTAGTGAATATTATCGTCTATTTTGTTCAAGACATCAAGGCCGGGGTGAGTTTAGTATTGTCAATGATGAGGACCACCTTGCCTTCTTTTTTGTTTTGTTTCCTATGTTTTTTAACATTGGGAATGAAAATATCTTTGTACCATTAGGTAAAAATTGCTGCATCCATCCATTGGTTTTTGGTGACCTGTAAATTACAGGTAAGGTTTTAATGTTCTTAAAGCATCGTGGCTTTTTACTTTTTCCGATAACCAACAGATACAAAGCGTGAGGACCACTTGCGTTAGCACAAACCATTGCTGTCACTCTTTTCTTTACGACCTTGAAGCCAGGAGCGGCCAGTTTCGTCAGCGTTGTAAACATCATCTCTTGTGTAGCCCTCCTCAATTGTCATGCTAACAAATGTTTCCCTAAATATCATTGCGGCAGCATTATCAGCAGATAATATTTCACCTTGGACATACAGTTCTCTAATCCCATGCCCCATTTTAAAATTCTTCAGCCAACCCGAACTAGCTTTGAAATCTGTAGGCCCGCCAAGTTTTTCATTCATCTGGATCACCTTTTCACAAATGAGTGGACCAGAAATAGGCTCACCTAAACTTCTCCTCTGCGTAGACCAAATTTACATAGCGCCTTCCAATGCACTGTTTTTTTTGCCGTTTTTGTGGTTTTTCTTTTCTCTGCGCCTTCTTCAGAATATAGTTTTGAAGTAAAACGTTGAAAACTGTCTTTCTTTGCTTTAATGTCACTAATGGTTGAAGTTCCCACACCATATATTTTAGCGAGAGATGCACCACTTTCCCCTTTAGACAGTATTTGTAGAATTTCAAACTGATCCTCTATAGATAAAAATTTATGTTTCCTTTTATTTGATAATGATGACATGATTAACAAAGTAAAAATGTGTACCGTTTTAGCTCGCACACTAAAACGTCACAAGTTAACTATACGACGAAGGTTTCACCACAGCTGTAAAGTTTGTAAATGATAGCACAGAACTGAGCCGAGCACGTGACCAAGGAGAGGTGACTGGATAAGTCATTGAACTCTCAAGGACACCTTCCACTACCTCTTCTACCTGCTCTCCCCACCGATCCGGATTTGCGACGCTCCGGATTTTTGACGTCCGGATTTCCGACGCTCTATTGTACTATATTCAAAGTATTTAGGAATACATCAGCAAGGCCGTGGTCGGGAGGGGAGGGGTTACCCCCCTCCCCAAATCTTATGAACAAAATATTCATGGCTTTATTTATGGTTCAAACAATATCAAAATTAGGGTACAAATACAAATTAAGAGGTTGTGTTACCACATAAAGCATTTCAGAGAACTTCAAAAGGGGTGTAATATTTTTTTCTAGCCTTCAACAGTTATGATGTTATGTTGCCATCAAAAACCACTTTAGATAGTTTATAGAACTGTTTATCACTTAAATTTTTTTACAGCCTCCGGAATTTAGGGAATGAGCCCACTAGACCCCCCCTGAAATTATTGGCTTGCTACGGCCTTTTACATCAATACATCCTCTTACCCTGGGTTTCAATGATCTAAGCATTTTACCAGAACATTTTCCGTAAGATATTCTGGAAAACATACTGAAAGAATTTACCGATTGAAAGTTTACCGGAAAATATTCATCTCTACTCAGAGAAGAGCAACCTGTTTTATTGATATTTAACCATTAAGCTCAGATTTATTCTTTTTCAAACTCACCAAATGGAAACTTGCTTAGCTTTTCTATGAAGATAGGGTCGTAGCTGTAGAAGTCTGCAACAAAGAAACAAAATACAACATATTAACGGTTTCTTTATTAGAAAATATTTAAAGTGCCCTTTCTGAATACGATGATTACTTGAGCACATGACCTACCACTTAGCCTTGTATTAAAACAGACACATCTAATCCCTTGAAGGTAGACTCTCTGCCAACTAAGCTATGGTTTGGTATCGTAGGAGAGTCAAGAGTACGGACGCTACATAAGAGTGTGGCCTAAAACTTGCCAAGCGACATTCAACCAAAAAATAATATTAATTTTATTTTCATCTTCTAACGCGTCTAACTCCCCGTTCAGGTTTTATGAATTATA
This sequence comes from Timema shepardi, assembly GCA_902151425.1. Lineage (NCBI taxonomy): Eukaryota > Metazoa > Arthropoda > Insecta > Phasmatodea > Timematidae > Timema > Timema shepardi. Next base: position 5,605 of record CABFVX010005124.1, on the reverse strand, counting down.
TTAATTACACTAATGAGGTAGGAAGATGGTAGAATTCAGAGGAGATGTATCTGCATTTGCGTGGAGAGATTGGGAAACGCTTAGGATAAATTAACCTCAATATACCCGACTAAGACTCGATCCTAGATCTTCCTGTAGCTAGCAAACCAGACTAATCGAGTTTACATTAAGACCGTGCACCCTTTGATGCAGCTCCCATTAGTGCAAATATGTGGGTGGAAAAAACACAAAAAACAAGAACAGTCCAAACCTACAGCGGTGTTCATGTGTAACAATGAATCAGACTCATATTGCACCTGACCACCACTAGATAACCAGTGGACAGTCTTTCACCACATAAATAGACAAGTATTTTTTCCTTGAATGTACATCGTAACAATCAATCAATTAGAGTGGCTGGCGGGCAAGATTTTATCCAATTAACAGCCTAATGATAAGCCTTGATAACTCTGCTCTACAGCGTATAATCCACAGGAAATGTAAATATAAATAAGCTGAGACAAGCATCGTCTATGTGACGCCACACAACCCTTGGATGCCACCTCTTGCGAAACAGACGTCGCGTCGTCTTCAGTGAAACACAGAGAGGCCGGAGTGATGAAATATCCAGGGTTACACAAAGTTTTTGGTTGAAATAGCAATTCTACGGAAAGTAGGAAGATAACACTTTTAGAGAATACAAACGTCTTTGCGGTCAACATTGATAAGATTTTAATGTACAATTTATGTTATATCATAGGTATTAAAATGTTATATAAAATTATCATCTGCAGATCACATTAATTGACGTCTGATTGTATTAACATTATTTTAGTAACTTTTATACCTGTGAAATAAGTTTTTTTCATATAAGAATCAGGCTGTACACACATTTATTAGGGGTCGAGTAGATATATTGTGTATATTTATTTATTTAGACGCCTGGATGAGTGGGCCGCCTCGGTAAGCGGAGAATTGTCGCGCAGACATTCGGCTCTAACGCAATATTGATCGTTATCTCCAAATATGTTTCACACCAAAATAAAGTCAAAAAGTTCCAAAAGGGATATTTTTTCCTTAACAGCCCTATAATATTTTAAGTTTTGTTACTAGAAAGAATGCGTGAAAATGTGTCATTAGCTCATTTTCAACGACTGTTTAAACATATTTGCAGAGATAGGAGACCAGCCTGATAAAAAAGGGGGCCAGATTTAACCTTCCTCTAACAAATAGGCCTATAGTAATTTGATGATAGGCTCACAACAGAACATTTTAAGCTATGTGAGAGCTAACAGCGAGGTTTTCTTTTTACCTTAGAGGTAAGAAGTTTTGTAGTTTTCTTTCCCCTGTTTCTTATTGACACGATAAAGGGAGGTAGTAGGGGAGGGGCGAAATGGAATATAAGATTATAGATAATAGATAAGTAGTTTCAGAAAAATATACATACCATTGTATTTTAGGCCGTGTGGCCTGGCAATGATTGAAACTTTCTAGATGACTGAGGTAACCGAGCTAGCCGGTAGTTCGGAGGTCACAGTTCGAACCTTGGCCGGGTCTACTGAGGTGTTTTCCTTCTATATTGTTACCAGTTCTACCTCCACGGAAATGCGGACACACTTTATCTAAATTCTATCTTCCTCCTCCCTCTAACATTTGTGTGAATACGCGGATAGTTTGAATGAACGCGTGGTACGATGCGGGGGGCACGAAGTTTGTGTGAAGGTCGGTGAACGCTTCATGAGCTAGAAGCTCTCGCAACTCAAAGCGCTTAGCTAATAGTGTCTCATACACACGGGCGATTTTTACACACTCAATTCAGAACACGTCAACTACTAGCGAATGTACTACCCTCTCGCTTGGTGGCCATAAGATAAATATTAAGGTGGTTTCTCACCAGACCTACAAAACTGAAACAAAACAGAAACTGTGTCAATTTCGACAAAACTGCAACTCAAGTTCCGAAAAACAGAAACATTTCGGAGACTCTAAATCGCCGGTGACTGTTTTTCTCAAAATCTGGAAGTCCCAACCCGAGCCGGAAAAGATCAAAAGGTTTCCGAGTTTTTGTAAACACCACATAAATTGTTTTGCACAAAACCTTCCTCTAATTACATCGTCGTGCCAGGTGATGAACTCTATGGTACGTGTTTTGTTCGGGTCAGTGGGTTTTGTACAGTGAAAGTGTTTTCTGCGTTTAAAAGTAAGTACAATTTTACCTACTCATCTATGTTTAACATTATCATCTTATTTATCTTGTATTAACTAAAAGTGACTAGAACCAGCTTCAGTGGCCTGCTGATGATGAAGAGAGTGTGATTCGAACCCGGTCGGGTTTATCGAGATAGAACTGCGACTTGTTTTCAGTTGGTCGGTTTGGTGGAAACAGAGTTTCTGTTTTGTTTCTATAAACTAGTTTCTGTTTCTGTTTTTGGGAACACAACTTAGTCACAAGTGTGTAGGTCTGGTGGAAAACCGCCTTTAGCCATCACGGATACTTGTACGTAATTTGGAAGTAGGACTGGCGCAGGTCATAGTATTCAGCGATATTTAAGTACAAACACATGTGCCAAGAGAGAAAATTGTGCAACGATTTCCCTGTCTTTTAAACAAAACTAAATTAAATATCTATGTTTTAAAAAAACGATCAAGGGAAGTGGTCAATTAAATATATTTTATAAAATAGTTCATAACATAAAAAATTTAGCCTGATTATTTCAAAAAATAGATTAAACTATTATTTTTCTGAAAATATATTTTTTTTGTTGGTATGTTAACCATTCCAAAACATGAATGAAAACAAATACAGTGTGAACAACACATATCTCGTACTTTTGGCTGTTGTTACCCCACTGATTATTTTGTGATGGCTACCATAATTATTTTGAAATATGTTTTTCGTACTGAATTAAGTAGGAAAACGTCGCTAACGTGTAACCTTTGAAGATACACCCAGCAACGTGTGCATCTTACCGTGATATTAAAAAAAAACTTACAATAAAGGACGTTATAATAATCGCCATATCAGAATGGTCAACAATTTTGTAGTCCTTAGCGAGAAAATAGCTCTATTTGATGTGATTTACCGGAAGTACGTTGGCAAGACTTAATATGATAAAACAATTTAAAAAATATCTAGCTTATAGACATAAACTCTTTACTTATGAAAACTTGGGTGTACACAATACTTTCCAGTGACTTTAACCAATTAAAACGTATCGATAATAAAAACCTAGGATCAAGAAAATACATTGATGGTATCTAGGGGGGTATTTTGTACTAAGCCAAATAATTTATTGGTATGATTGGATTATTTATGAGCCATTATTAATCTGATCGTAAGTTTCTTGCTCCACAGCGACCATATAGCTTTAATAAGTGTGTTGTATTTTCAAATATTATATTTAGGGGTGTACATGTAAGCATTTTAAACTTCGAGACGAGTTCCAGCTGAGTTTGAATGAAAATATCGAGTTTTTTCGAGTTCTAGTAATACTGTATAGAGCATTATTTGCACAAGAAATATTTCAAGTCGAATTTCTATAATAGATCCATGAATAAACCATCAATAGATACTAGAAAAGTTTTTTAAACTTTTTTTTGTGAAAAAATTAACAAACAAATTTTTATTTTAAATTAATTTAATATAATTTATAATTTTTTTAAATTAGACAAATGGAAATATCGAGGGAATCTATTTGCTTTGAATCTATATCTTAAAATTGAATAAAATTAATCTAACAAGGAATTTTCGAGAAAAAAAAGATAAAAAATTTCGAGTATTAAGATTTTTCGAGATTGTCTTCAAGTAGAGCTAGAGCATCCACTAAAACTAGACTTGAACTTGCATTTTAGAGAACTCGCACACCCCTAATTATAACGACATGAAAATACAGCTGACGGTTTTTTTTCTTCTGACACATGAAGACTTTAAAGACCCACAGGAAAACAAACACTTCTTTTTGATTGGCTGGCCAAGATGTTTTATGTTTTTTATGGATAAAGAGGGTAATGTGAGGAAATACAACAGCATTAGCTTGTAGAGGCGAGGAAAAAACTAAAGTGATAAATCACATAAGTGTACACCTGGCCGAGATTCGAATCTTTGATCTCCCTTTTATCAGCAATCCAGTCTACTGTGAGTCTCACGACTTACAACGCGTGACATACGGCATGACTAGATAAACGCCCAATCGCCCCTAACAAACATTTGGGTTCACATCCCTTTGGGGTCGATATGTCACCTCGTAAATACATGGTAAGAAACCGTGTGTGATATCGACAATAGAATAGTTCGGAGTTGGTTGTTGAACGTGATAGCTCAGGTACTTGAAGCCTAAACATTTAAAAAAAAATCCACATCTGACAAACACTCACTCATATTTAACTCATAATAATCTCATGTCGTGATTAGGACCCAGGACCCTTAACTCAGTGATTTTACCCTTAACCCTTCCTGCACGCTATTGCGGGCGAATTTCTGGAATACCCTTCTCACGTTACTTGGATTAAGCCTAAATATTCAGTAGATCTAATGTGGAACTTAGTAATTTTAATCAAAGAAATGGAACGACAAAATAGTGCTTACTTTCTTATTTAATTAGTCTATTATCATTCGGAGCAAAGTTAACAAAAATTTACCATTAGTAAATTCTATATAATTTGTTGACCTCGATGGTCTTGGGGTAAAGAGCTTGCCTCAGGACCCGAAGCTCACGGGTTCAAACCCAACTGAAGTTTACTGATTTTTCTCAGACTTTAAAAGTCCATAGCACAGCTTCCTTTAGTGAGGAAGGAAAGCCGTCGGTCCTATGTCGATTGTAGAAAGAAAATGATCCCTGGAAGGTATGTGAAAATATCTTTCCCGACAAAATTAGTAGGCCCTTTCATGCACGCTCATACAAATTCAGTGTGTAACGCACTGCAAAACCACCACACTTTGCTACCAGATGGTGCAGGCAGCACTAACCAGCTGAGGGTCTGATTGTATTCCCCCCACTGGATTGATGGAGATCACATCAAACCAAACTTCGGATTATTAACTTAAGAATAAGATCCGTTAGTTAATTTTTCTCCGAAAACAAGAAAAAGTAGTTTTTATCACGTAAAACACTCTCTGGCTAACGATTTTAAAAAATCACTAAGTTATTCTAAAAACATTTTAAGTTCACAAAGATCAAACATTAATTAACTAACGATAGGCCTATTATATCTAGAGTTAAAATCACGATTTCCCCTCAAGGTATGACTACATAACATCTACGTATCAAGTTTAAGTAAAATCTATTTAGCCCCTGCAGCCACACACGTAAAGAGAAGTAATTCAAACAATATACATTTTTTAATTAGGGGGGGCACATAAACCGTCCCAATCTCATATTAATTCATTAAAATTTCGAGGACAAAAATGTCCATGATAATTATATAGGCATATTAGAAATTAAAAATTAAGTATTAAACATTAATTCATAAACAAACTTGTTAGTTTTATTTATGAAAGAACAATAAACAATTAAAGAACAAAGAGCACATGCTCGCCACTTGAGATATACACCGGAACTAACAAAGACGTTGCACAAGACGCTTTGGTGACGTCATCAGAGAAGTGGCTTCATAAATCTAAAAGTAG